>JAQQPU010003958.1:19327-31134 GCA_029168905.1 Artemia sp. Kazakhstan ARC1039 | reverse complement strand
AAAAAAAATCTTTGAGTATAACCCCCTCCCAAAAAAAAATCCTGGGTACGGCCTTGCATATATGTAACACAGTAAAAACAACATCTACGTGTATAATAGACAGCAAGACTATGAAGGATGTAAATATGAAGGCACAGAATAATTACTTCTATTCGGTGTTTGGAACAAGACGAACAAACTACTCTTCCGCATCTTCGACAGTGATGACGTCTATTGAACAAGGAAAAAGCTACCATCCCACAGCACATACAATCCCTGACCTAAAAGAAAAGAATTAAACAGTAATTAAGAGATAATTTGATATTTTCATCAGAGGCTGTATAAAGGTTTATTTCTGTCCCGAGGACAGACCTGTCTTGTGCCGTACTTATCCAGGAATAAACGATATAAGCTATTTTTCATTTGAGATGCATACAAAGTAGGTGTTCTTGAAGATAAAACAAGGTCAATCCTAATAACAGAATACAATATTTCACACTTTAGTTGATCCTTGCCAGGTTCAGGCACGGTCTCCAAGCCTTTAAAACTGTTATTTACCCTGTAAAAAAAATACTGCTCAAAATATGAGGGTGGCTGCTGTAAGCCATCCAAATGTTAGAACAACGTTTTTCCAGAAAATAATGCATCTGATTATTATGATACATCCTATTATGATTTAAAATATCCGATCATTATATTAGGTGCTCTCCGCCATTTTACCGCAGTGTTTTTTTTCTAGTAAAGTCCATTGTGCCTGAGCTTGCCATAAATGTTAAGCTGATCAATTTAAGATACCTCAAAATCTAACATAATTCAGAATTTTTCAATGAGTTAAAAATCAAAAAGTTAAGGATAAGAAATTAGCACAGTCCAATAAAATATTATCGTGTAAAAATTCAGAAGTAAATGACAAATTTATAATTTACTATTATTCTAACTTTAGAATTATTCTAATTTTAGAAAAATAATTTGTGAAGTTGCTGAAGGTGTATTAGGGAAGAAAGCTAGAACTGCAGCTAAGAATATTAGTGAAAAAGCTTTAAGTTTAATAGAAAGGAGAAAGGACTTGTACAAGAATTATCTGAGTGATAGATCACATGAAAACAAAAGAAATGTAAAGAAAGTGGAGAAAGCATTGAAATATGAACTAAGGAGGTGTGAAGTGGAGGCCATGGATAAAATTGCCGAGGATTTAGAAGATGCAGCTAGACGGCATAATAGTAAAATATTGTACTGGCACGTTAACAAATTGAGAGGTAGTAGTCAATCCGGACTTGTCCCAGTTAAAGATAGGAATGGGGTGGCAATTAGCGATAAGACAAAAGCTAAAGCGAGATGGGCCGAACATTTTGAGAATTTGCTTAACCGAGATAGAGTTGCAGGAAAAAAACAGAGGAAAATGAAAAAGTTTGTGATACCTTGGATGTGAAGGAAGATTTGTTTTGTGAGGAGGAATTAGAAACAGTACTAAAAGGATTAAAGAATAATAAGGCTCCAGGTGTTGATAGGGTAGTAAATGAGTTTCTTAAATATGGTGGCTCTGAGGTTAGAAATAAGTTATTGGAGATTATGAATATGATTTTTGAAAAAGGGGAAGTACCTAATGATTTTAGGAAAACCTTAATTAAGCCACTTTATAAGAAAGGTGATAAAAGTGAGTGTGGTAATTATCGAGGCATTAGTCTGGTCTCTGTAGGTAGCAAATTGCTTAGTAATATGATACTTTTTAGACTGAGAGATGCCGTAGACAAAGTTTTAAGAGAAGAGCAGTGCGGTTTTAGAAAAGGTAGAGGATGTGTTGACCAAATTTTCACTCTTAGGTTAATAATTGAGAAGTGCCTAAGTTTTCAAACACCTTTGGTCCTCAGTTTTATAGATTATGAGCAAGCGTTCGATTCTGTTGATAGAGGAGCTTTAGTAAAGGTTTTATCCTTATATGGTATACCAGACAAATACATTAAAGTGATTAGTGCTATGTACGAGAATAACACTGCTGCGGTTAAGGTAGGAAATGAGGTTAGCAGCTGGTTTTGTATTAAATCAGGAGTTAAGCAGGGTTGTGTTCTATCCCCCTTTATATGGATTATTTTGATGGACTTTGTTTTAAGGAGCACAGGAAAGGCAATGGGAGACCACGGAATCAAATGGGGAGGAAAAAGTCTCCTGGACTTGGATTATGCTGATGATTTAAGCATCCTAGATGAAAGTGTGAGCAAAATGAATGAAGTTTTAGAGGTTTTGCGAGTTCAGGGTGCTAGTATTGGTTTGAAAATTAATGTTAGGAAGACCAAGTCACTAAGGCTAGGAATAAGTGAAGATGAAAAGGTGACGTTGGGTAATGAAAAGATTGATCAGGTGGGCAGTTTCACTTACCTTGGTAGTATTATTAGTAAAGATGGTGGGAGCAGTGAAGATGTTAAAAATAGAATAGCCAAGGCTCAGGGTGTTTTTTCACAGTTAAAAAAAGTCTGGAAGAATAGGAAGATAAGTCTGCAAACCAAGATTAGAATCTTAGAAGCTACAGTGATGACAGTGGTCAAATATGGCTCTGAAGCATGGACGCTCCGAAAAGCGGATGAAGATTTGCTAGATGTTTTCCAGAGAAATTGCTTAAGGATTGTTCTGGGTACCCGGCTGACTGACCGTATTTCAAACAATAGGCTATACGAAAAATGTGGTTCAATACCGCTTTCTAGGTCTATAATGAAAGAAAAGTTGAGGTGGTTAGGGCATGTTGTTCGGATGAAGGATGACAGATTGCCGAAGATTGTTCTTTTCGGCCAACCATCTAGGGCTAAACGGAAAGCAGGTCGTCCCCGTCTGGGTTGGGAGGACGTCATAAAGAAAGATTTAAAGGAAATGGGAACTTCGTGGGCGGGTGTAAAAAGGGAGGCTTTGAATAGATTGGGGTGGAGGAGGAGCGTGCGTAGCTGTGTTGGCCTCAGGCGGCTTGGTGCTGCGATGAGTTGTTAGTAGTAGTAGTAGTAGTAACATTCTCGTATGGGCAAGTATATTTACAGCCTCTAGAATTTTGTATTTAATGAGTTTTTTTTACTTTGAATAAATTATTTCAACAAAATGCTATTCTATTTTTTTTTTACATTCTTTTTTTTTTACAGGCTCATTATTTATGCCCAACAAAGGAAGGATTCGGTTTTGGAGGGGGGTTCATTGGTCTAGGATAACCTTTGCAAAAAGAGCACATTTTTTTTACAAAATACTGCATAGTTGGCTGTTGCCTTATTAATGCTTTGTAGCATTAATAATGGAGTTTTGTATTGAGCCGTAGCAAAATGACAACAATTTGTTCAAGCTACTTAACATTTCTTGAACTATCTTTCTGAGTATTATGAAACCTTTCACAAACACTCCCATAGAAAAAAGCTCTCAGTATAGAGAGCATATTCAATATCAGAATGAGCCTCTAGAATTTTGTATTTAATGAATTTTTTTTACTTTGAATACATCATTTCAACGAAATCCTATCCTTTTTTTTCTTTTTTTTACAGGCTCATTATTAATGCCCAACAAAGGAAGGATTTTGTTTTGGAGGGGGGTTCATTGGTCTAGGATAACCTTTGCTAAAAGTGCAAATTTTTTGACAAAATACTTCATAGTTGAGCCGTAACAAAATGACAACATTTTGTTCAAGCTACTTAACATTTCTTGAATTATCTTTCTGAGTATTATGAAAACTTTCACAAACACTCCCATAGCAAAAAGCTCTCAGTATAGAGAGCATACTCAATATCATAATGAGCCTTTAATCGGTTTTAGCTATGACATGCAGCCAAAAATTGTCGAACCTACACTTTTTTTAATTTCCTATTCAGTTTATCAAGTGCCTTTTCACTTTGTTGAGAAGGGGTGGTCGTAAAAACTTAGGAGTGGGCCCTTTAAATTGGAAATTGGAAGTTATAGGGCCCATTTTATGAATCAAAAATGACTGAATTAAATTAAAAGACAATTTTTCACAAAAAAAACTCCCTTTCTTACGTACTCTAAAGAATGAACACTCGAAGATAACCAATACTTTCTAAGACCACAATGGCTATACATGACATATGAAGCTAAGAGAGGAAAGGATATAATAAATGAAAACCAAAAAAAGGTGGGAAAACGAGGATTTTGTCAGCCAGTGGCAAAACATGAAGACGAAAAACAAGCAAATATTTCGAAAAGGACCTCCGCCAAGTCGTCCTCAGCGCTCAACAAAAAAGGAAAAAAAAAAAATCTAACCTTTTGGAGTTTACTATACAAGATACGACAGACACGTGTCTGTTCGTTTTTTGGTTTTATTTTTCATTTATTATCTCCTTTCCTGTCTTAGCTCCATAAGATAACCAATAGAATTTTTTATGGTCTAATTGTTAACCCAGAAATCTACCCTCCCATCTAACCCTCCCATCCCCTACCCCTGTTAACCCTACCCCTGTTAACCCTCCCATCTAAAAAAACATGGAACTGCCGCAGTGAATTCCATGTTCATTCATTCATAAACCTTCAGGTGATAATAACACGAATGCTGCAGTGATTACCGGTTTTAAAATTAAACAACGTAACTGAACTATCAACTGTAACTTTCATGACAAAACAGTTACTACAGCTTCATGACAAAATAGCTATATGACAGTATACTACTTTTAAAACCAATTGAAATTAAGAAAACTTAAATCCCATTCTTTATCCGAAAAGAATATAATCAAACCTTAGGATACATTCTGCTTTATTACTAGCCTGAATACCTGAAACCCTCTCAGAACAACTTGCACCTTTCAAAGTCCGTTGGATCACTTGTAATTATTGAGAGTTGTCGTGAAAGGTTGACTTATTTTGTTTTAATGCTTATTCTAGCATTTTCAGACAAAAAAAAATATGACCGAAAAATCAGTAAGTTCCAAAATATGGCTTTGCCAACTCGAAGGAAACGACCATATGAAGATGTGTTAAGAAAGAAGGTATTTCAAGAAACATTTTCAAACCTAATGCTGTAGATGTAAAGAACATGGTAAAATTCGTAGAGGAATTAAAACTATTCTGCAGGCATTCAAATTTTTTTCAATTCCCAGCACACCCTGTGATTTGTCACTAATAGCAGCTACCTTGTCACAACTTTAGTGGACATTCAGACGCTGGATTGTGTCTCAGACTCTGTCCAAGTTTCCCACTCAGAATGGTTGAAAGCTGAAAATAGAAACTACCGAGCAACATTTTCAGAACTGAAAACACCTATTTAGGTGACAATTACTATTGTGAATTTACTATTTCTGAAAATACCTTGGATTTTCAACCATTCTGGGCGGGAAACTTGGACAGAGTCTGAGATAGAATCCAGCGTCTGAACGGCCACTAACTCTGAAATTTCATTAGATCAGAAATAAGCTATTAAGATTCCTAGAAGATAGAAAAGCGCTAGTTCTAGTTCCGTGACATCGTCAATAAGAAAAAGTGGGCTTACTCTATGCCCTGATATTCTACGTGTTCCTACAAATCATGCTTTCCCTGAAGAATTTTTCCGATAGTAGAATCAATCTCAGTTTATAGGCCTGCAAATGCTTACACATTGCCAGAAATTGGTAATTTAATGTTTTTGTCCAGTGTTAGGTATTTCAAAAATGAAATCTAGCCTGATATTCATCTGATAATGATCCAAATATTTCCTAAATTTCTATGCAATAGTATTTCCATATACAGAAGTCTTTGAAAGTTAGTGATTACATAATGAAAAAGTATTCGCTGCTCGGTGGTGTAAAAAATATCCAAACTGTTCTTTCGTCCAATTACCTCGTTACCATAACGGACACTGAACTAGACTCGGCTGGTCCAAAACAAGCAACGTGGTAAAAGCACCGTTTTTAAATTACCAAGTACATCAAGATAAAAACATTTTTGCCCCTGAATCCATCTTAGGTCTGTTTATACCAGCAAACCCTAATTTTTTTTTTCGTCGCAATTTTCGGTTGATTGTTTCAAAATTATGAAGTTTTTCAGATGGCGCCAAATTTTCGTCAGCGTTGCCACGTTGAACCATGAAAAAAATAGACAAAGCTAACTAGTTGAACTTGACAACGCTTTTGTCCATAAGAAATCCAAACTTCAACATTCTGTCGATTGTGAAAGACAACTACGCCTCAATCAGCTGTTTGATGACTTACATTTTTAGCTCATTTTTGCTGGTTTTTAACTCACGTCTCTTTGTTTTATTTTGTTTTAATTTGGGACCGACTACTATCAACAGCAGATAACTGCATACGGCAAAAACTTGCATTCAGTAAATAACATAAAGTTACGGAAATATCGATTCATCATGGGTCTACGTTTATATGGACACCATGGGTAGTTTCATATAATTTTATAAGATTCAAATTTGGCTTGTGCAATTTCATTGCTTTTTTAACAATTTTTTTAAAGCGTGAATAGAAAAGTGACGAAGCGTTGTGGGTAATTCAGTAGAAACTGAATTCTGAATTTTCACAAATTTTTTTAAATATATATCCTTGTGCAAGTTTCCATTAAACCAAATCAAACAACCAGAGTTCAGTGTCAAGGTCCATTAAGAGTGAACGCGAAAAGATGGTCAATGAACCTGCACCTCTATAAAACTGAACTTTGTTCGTGCTCTTTAAACATGAAAGTATTTGTTAAGGGTATTTACATTTAATTAGCATTGGATATGAGCTTTTGCATAAGATATATTGTAATTAGAACTGAATAACATCCATTCTAATACTATACCTCCAACGCTAGGCTGATTTCTTGACTAAGATGAAATCCACAGGATAGCCAATATTTTTTATTTTAATGGCAATTCAAGCCCACTCACTAACAGACTATCTCTCAAGCTAATTACACTCGGCTGCTCTACTGTCTTCATAAAACCAAAGGAGCCCATACCACCTTCTTAAATTTGATCAACTATAGCTCCAATCTAATCAAAAAGACGGGGACTAGAACAATGCATATCAATTAGTTGTGCTCACAACTTTTTTTTTATTTACTAAGGTAATAATTCTGCCAAAATATAGCCCACCGTAATCAGTAAAGCATTGCATTTGGAAAAATGATTTGGTCGCTTGCAATTTTAGAATTTAGAGAGTAATACACTGTTCCACGTGGCAGGCAATTAAATCTCTAAGTATCTAGACGACTCTCCTTTACTCTTAAGATTTGTATAATTAAGACCTGTTTTCATTTGACCTTTTCATCCCAAGTTTACCATGTAATGGGTAAACAATGGGTAGTCAATCAGGTTTCACACAAATAAGACGGCTTGGCACCACCCCATCCAGGTGCATTGATTCGTCGTTGGTTTTGACGGCATTTGTCCAACTGTATGGGGGGGGGGATTTCTAGTTAACATACGCGATAGGATCTGCTCTGAAATACAAGCTTGAGAAAAACTAGTCATAGCTCGCAGACGTTAGAATATTCCCTGATCTGGGAAAGATCCCGATGTTCCCCTAAAATATTTTCTGTATGCATCTGTGTGTTAGTTATACTATCAGCTTAAATTCTGATGAAAAATTAACACCACTTGCCTTAGAATCGGGTATCCATTCTTCTTTCGTTGGTGTTGTTACTGGCATCTGGAAAGCTTCTTGCTCCTGCTTGGATGGAGACTGGAAGGACCCTGATGATCCCAAAACAAAGTAAGATTCAGAAGAAGCCTTTGAAATAGCTGTTTGACTTTTAGCACCGATAGTTTCTTCCTCAATAAGCAAAGCTTTCTCAGCATAGCCCAGAAAGAGGTTGTCCAACTTCTCTTTCAGAAACGGTATACTGCTATTAGCTTTAACCGTATCAATTGTATCAGAAATTTGTTGAAAGAGGCCGTTCATAAGGAATATTTCATAAATAAGGATTGGATCATGACAGTGCTTCAGCTGACTTTGGAATTGTGGTGGGAGACTTGACACCATGTCCGATGCACCCCCGTCAGGAATGAGCTCATTGTCCTTTTCTTCCCCTGCAATTAAATTTGTATATGAACAAAAATAATAATAAAAAAAATCTCAGAAAGAAGCAAAATAATAATTTTTGTTTTGTTTTTGAGCTTGACATTAATGGGCTTCATAAACATTTTCTTCTCCTAAGATAGGCTAATCCTTTTATTAGACAGTGAAAACATGACAAACCTCTGGATATTTCGGTCACAAACACGGTGACTGTCATCAACAGATAAATGGCAGAGGTCAAAAGCATTGAGAGAAAGGAACTTTACTTTACTTGACCGTAGTAAATTATCATAAAGTGAATCTAAGTCAAATTCCCCGGCATCTCTATTTAAAGCTTGGTTTTTGAATAAAACACCTCTCCCCACCTGATAAAGAACTTTCTCATTCAAATTAAGCCAATGATCCGGAAACTAGAAAGTCAAGGAGATTTACTTCCGTAATTACATTCAAAAAGATAAGAACACTAAATAATATGTAATTATTTTGTACTGTATATACATCATTGCTTTAATTGTGTTATTTTGGTTTATCTGCTGATGTAGATTGAGGTATCCCTATTGATCTGTTATTTGTACGTCATGGAAAAGCAGTTTGGTCTTCGAAAATACCTCAATCTACAAAACGATTAAAATAAAAGTTAATTAAAAAAAGATATTTTTGTTCTTCTTTGGGTTTCTCTACAATTTATGTGTTTAAGAGTAGTATCTAGATTAAAAAAAAAAAAAAAAAAAAAAAAAAAAAAAAAAAGCCGCAGTTTCTCTCGCGTTCATTACTTTTGAAGTTATTTTATTCAGACAATTTGGTCATTTGGGAAGTAAGAAAATTTATGGTTTAGGAAGTTTAGAAGTTCTAGGCTTAAAGTTTTAAGCTAAAATTTCCGGGGTTTCAGCTTATAAAAGTAACAAATTTTTACTCGAAAGAAGAAGTTGCTAGAGAGCATATGATTAAAATTTTGAATTTAACATAAAAATGATGCGGCAGACAACCTCCCAAACAATGAAATTCAAGAATATTTTCCATTTGGTCCAAAATACCAAAATATTTGAAAGAAAAGACTTAAAAAGGCTACAAAAAAGCAAAAGGTAAAAAAAGATAAAGGTAAAAGAATCTTTTTCGTTTTTGTGATTTAGATTCAGCATCATCTGATGTCGAACTGTAAAGAAGTCAAGCATATAATTTTTGAAAACAACTACCATATTATTTTAGAAGACAATTATATAAAATCCAGACAATAAGGTATTTAAACACACTGTTTGGTCTTCAGCTCAAAAGTAAACGCAAAAACATAAAGAAAACTTTTACCGCTAGACAATGATAGAACTAAGGGAGGGGGGTACCCCCCCCCACCTTAACGAAGAAGCAGTTTACCTTTGTGCAGTTGTCATATTTGTACCAATCTGTCAAGATTGTCACAAAAATTTAATAAACATGCATGAGAAAATTGAAAAGTTGCAGATCTAACCTGAAGCGTAATTCCCTTCCTCCCTTCTATGAGCTTGTCAAGACAAAAATAAAAATTACCAAAACTTAGCCCCCATCTCCAATTTCCCCTCACAAAATCCTGGATTCACCCCTGCCACCAGGTAATTGGTGCATAATCATAATCAAGAAATGTATATCCTTTGACACTTCTGTCCATTATTAGCATTATAGATTTTTTGTACTTACCAGCTCAATAATCAATCGTTCCATCATTTAATTAGTTTCCTGTGACTAATTTTATCTTTCTTACCTTCTTGAATTTCACACAAATTTTGCCTTTGTGATTGAAGAAAATCTTTTATTTCAGGAAACTCCAGAAAAGGTGGCTGAGTTAAAGCAGCAAGAGATATCGCAGCATCTGTTTTTCCTTCATCAATAAGCTTCTGGAACCTCTCAAGCACTACTCTTAGACAAACAACCAAACCTTCAGGTTTTCCCGTCAACCTCTGCCTTCTCCTCGACTTAGCATAAGATACTAAATAATCAGGTACATCATCCACCATCCCATGAAATAATCTTACAAAATATACACAGATAGCATTCTCAGAGCTTAAGTAATTCATAATTTTTTGATCGACTTCACACGTATCCTTAGTGCAGCCGCAAAAGGCAGCACATTCTTTTAATTTCAGTCCAGGAGCAGCCGAATTGCTTAAAGAATGGGGTAAACTAATATCAATATTAGACAGATCATTTTCAAAATTCTGAATTTTCTCTTCAGTTATTTTCAAAAATATTGAAGATATAATTGTTTGTGGAGATTGTTCAATCATATCATTTAATGTCTTCCAGTCTACACCATAAGGCAGTAACGTATCATACAAAGTTCTAAGAAATACAGCCAATCCCCTGACTGTACCGTCAGGAAATAATTTTGAAAGTTTATCCAAGTTGTCGAGTTGCATTTTGAGAGTTGAATCCTTTTCAAGGTCACTTAGTAGATTTGAGATTTTAACGCGTAACTGAAAGTGATTTATAACAACTTTCGGATCTTTAGAATAAGTTCTCGTGAGTAGTGATGAAGATGATGGAAGTCCGAACGGAGCTTGAAAGTCCAATGAATCTCTGTTTTCCAGCAATTTTGAAGCCAGGTATTTTAAATCTTGAACATAATTAAACCACTGACGCAGGTATACTGGATTTACCTAAATACAAAAAGAATTAGTTTTTATTTGGAAATTATTAGTTTGGAACATGATAGAAAAATAATGGATAGAAAAAAAAAGAAAAAGAGACATAAAATACAAGTAAAAACTGTAATTACAAATCACAATCCCATAAACTCAAAAACTAAAATACATTAAAAAGCAAACGAAAAAGTGAAGGCAGTCTTGATTTTAACCTATATTTCGACATAGCTTCTCGCCTCAAAAAAGGTATCTCAAATAAATTATGACACTGATTTGTACTGTAAACCCCTTACAACTGAGTTTAATATTGTTTTCAATACTGAAGCACTACTTTAAGCGTAGTAATGATTGGACAGTTAATTGAAATCGACAATTTCGTAAAGGTCTCGGCGGCCATAAATTTCACGACCATGAGTTTTATCCCATTCAGATATTCTGTACCATCAGTTTCAATATAAATTGTTTTTTATTGCTTTTATTCAAGCCTTTCCAGTGTTTTCGCTAATTTTTGTTATTTTAATCTAATTGCTGTTTCTTGGCTAGTTTGCATTCTCTCTTGCTTTTCAATCTCCTTCACTTTCCTACTACATCTCAATATCTCTCTATAATTTCTTTCCTCTTCATAGTTTATCGCTATTAATTTGATGGGATGGAGGCTTTCTGCCCCAACTCGCTTCACCTTCTATTGATAGTATTAAGTGCTACGGGCATGGATGAAAAAGGAATTATCCATGTATTGGCCAAAACACTTTTGATTTTTATTTAGGTTGACAGATTCTTGATTCAAATTAGGTTGACAGATGACAGATTATTTAGGTTGACAGATTCATCGACTAAGATTAAATTTAAGATCTTTCTGGACAATATATTAGTGAATATATATCTCAAGCGATTTTTATTCTAAAGCGTTAGCGAAAGAGGGTGATGAATCCATATAAGCATAGTATGCTTTATACGGCGATTTTTGTTTAGATTTGCTAAAGGATCATGGTTGCGACGTCACACACAACCTAGTACGAGGCAAGCTCAGTACAAAAAAAAAACTAAAATGTAAATCGTATTTGAAAAAAAAAGGAATAAAAACTACTATTAAATGAGGAAAAATTTCCATTTGAAGCTGACTCAGGAATAGTAACTGTTACTCTTATTGGTAAAAGTTGATTGCGAAAACAA
This sequence comes from Artemia sp. Kazakhstan ARC1039, assembly GCA_029168905.1. Lineage (NCBI taxonomy): Eukaryota > Metazoa > Arthropoda > Branchiopoda > Anostraca > Artemiidae > Artemia > Artemia sp. Kazakhstan ARC1039. Next base: position 19,415 of record JAQQPU010003958.1, on the reverse strand, counting down.
ATTTATGGAAATTTCGAGAAGTAGCCTGGAACCCAAGGCCGTACCCAGGATTTTTTTTCGGAGGGTGTTTTACTATAGGATTTTTTTT
>JAQQPU010003958.1:8366-19227 GCA_029168905.1 Artemia sp. Kazakhstan ARC1039 | reverse complement strand
GGGGGGGGGGGGTAAAAAAAATTTATACCCATTTTTGTTACGTTTTTACGAGTCAGACAAACATTTCGGGGGGGGGGGGGGGGTCAGCCCCTACCCCTCTGGGTACGGCCCCTGGTGCTGATTGCTGGAACCCCCTGGTAATGGTCTCAGATTAAAATGAAGACTGCACCATTAGAATCACCATAGCCAAAACCAGGAGTAGAAGAATTGCAGCCCCCCCTCCGCTTGTGCAACAAGGAAAATAACTTTTTTTCATGGGAATCAGTGATGTGTCCCTTATCTTTTTTCTTCGTTGCCACTAGTAGGGCACAGAAACATTATAAAGAGATGTTTAAGGCTCATTTGAGAGCTAATTTTTCTTCTACGTGCTTTTATAAATAACAAAAGTTAATTTTACAAAAGGTCTGATTTTGCTTGAAAGCCTTCGAATATAATCGCGATTGTCAATATAAACTTCCACTGAATTACTATGAAATCACCTACTCAAACTCACCTTGACCTCAGTTGATTCAGTGTCCACCATATTCAGTAATGTATGCACGCTTGGGAAATGTAGACTGCCAGAAACAGCGAGATCAACAGCAACAAATTGCCTGACATGAGTGATGTCATCGATCACATTTAGCACCTCACTATAAGGACCATTACTTACCAGATCTTCAACTAGATTTGGGATTGCAGAGGATCCTAAGCTTGAGCTAGCTGCCAATCGAAGACCCTAAGCAATTAAAGAAGATAGGAATGGTAAAGATGAAACTCAGCATATACACTCCTTAAATAATAGCAAAAAGGAAGACACACATTTATTTATTCGCCTTATTTGTGTAATATAGTAATCACATAGGCAGCAATACAGGAAGTATATATGTTATAAAACATTAGCTATCAACAGGATTCGAACCCACGAAACGATGAGTACTAGATCCTTGCCTTTTGGCCATGATGATATCGAAAGTCAATCAATTAAATAAGGCTAGCCATCCTACAAAAACAAACAAAAACAAAACACAGAAATATAAGAAGTTTGCAGACTTAAAAATGAAACGAAAAGAAAAACAACTAAGTAATAGGGCCGACTTTGGATACCACACATCGTGTTTCAGAAGTGACTTGACTGTAGGCTATATTTACAAAAACAAAATTGGGTTACTAATGCTAAAAAAAAAACTATTATTTCGCGATACCAAAGCATTACAATTTATGACCTCAATGTTTATATCGAATGACCAAACAGAAACACGTTAGGGGAAGATGTGTCCTCGCCCCCCCCCCCGTTCTTCCCTTTAAATAACACTTATGTCTCGCTTTTATAAATAAAGATGATTTTCATTCAAACCAAGTTAACATAGCAACTAACAAAATTGATGAGCATTTATGCTGATGACGAAACGATGGCTTATGGGCTATTAAGACCTTAAATATCTGATTTTAGTTTCTTTTTTCTTAGCCCGCAGGCTTTATAGACTAGTTAGGAGAGTCCAGCCTTTGTCCCAAAAGACATCATCTCCTCCTTCCACCTTCCCATATCAGTACTAACACCCGTGACAAAAACCAACTGGTGCCACAAAAATGAAGGACAAATCGCATATGAATTCTTTTGTGTCTTCTATTGTCAGAGGTCTTTACCAGCAATGACCAGTGCGTTTCTTTATTTTTTCTTTAAAAAAAATTTGCATTTAGTCTGGCTTCGGCCATGACTATAATTGCTGTTTCGTTGGCAAATGATACTGATTATTTTTTATTGATAAAAGTAAATTACTGTCTTTAATATAAAATCAGCTTCAATGGAAGGTGAGAACCTTCAGACATGAAAGTATTGAAGCTTTAGTAGTTTGGCAACCGAAAACGGTCTTGTCGTCAAAGTTGTCACTCTCAAAATGTATCACTTTAAAATTACTCTCACTCATAAAATTAGTTTTGTAATTGAAAAAAACATCAGTAACTCAAATTCCTCATAATTTGCTGTTTTTCAAATTTTCATATTTGGGAGACTCAATTCATCTCAGCAGTGTTAAATATCAAAATAGTCAAACTACAAAAAAAAATAAATTATTCAGCTGTAATGTTTTTGACCGATGTCATTGAATTTGCAGGGAAGTTCAAAATCACAAACTCCAGAGGTACCCAGTGCTTCATGGAGATACAAACAGTTACTTCAAAATTTAAAATGGCAACCCTTTCAAAGTATTCCACATTTGGCTCTTGCTTGAGAAATGAAGATTTGATTTCAGCTTGGTAATGCGGGACCCAGAGCTGTAATTCAGCTGTAGCAACACACTGCGGGGCCGACGTAAGGACCTTAGTAGTCAAGAAGCGTCGTTAATCCAATACAAACATACATATATACTTGAGAAATGAAGCAGATTAAAAAAAAAATAATAAAATAATGATTCAGTTTACAGTTACAAATCCTTGAAAGACAATAAAATAAGCTTAAGTTACAACAGCCGTGTCACCAAAACCGTCTAAGTCATGCTTGAAAAAGTAAGGTAGATAAGTAAAACTAAGTAAATTAGGTAAGTAGTTTCGTTTATAACGCTTCACAGCAGATCAACTGGCCCTGTCAGGTACAAACCCTAACTCCAGTAACTTCCAACGTTTTGTATAAAGCTACTGACATGAACAAAGGCTTGCCTATATAGCTCAAAATCTCATATTCAAAATTCTAAGGGAATTTCGTATAACAGAACGCAATTAGCAACCTAATTTTCCAAAACAAGAGCTTCACTAACTTGTCACAGGAAAACGGGAGGTCACTTTAAATTTTCATGGTAGACCTTACAAAAGTTTGTATATATGGATTTCAATCTAAAAATAAAGCATAGTTTAAATGAAAATAACATCCAAAATATATAGTAATCTATATTCATTTAAAACTTACAGCAGGTTTGACAAGCCAAACAAAATTTGCATGTATTGGTAGGTATAAACTAGGAGTTCATGAAATTAGTACTGATGGGGTATTTATTTATTTATTAGAATATTATTTATTAGGATGTAATTGAATATTATTTATTAGAATAGAATATTATTTATTAGAATGTAATTGAAAAGGTTAAAACATGTAAATATATTGAGTAATTGTTCTTGGTGAGATTTTATATTTTTGTAAGAGTTCTGATCTTCTGCTTTGGAAACCAGCTCACAATTTAGGTTGTTAAATCAGATGCAACATATTCTCCATTTTCAGATATTGATAATTTTTACAACTTAAAATCAATATTGTTTACAATATCTTAAGTATTGTTTCAGGATTTATCTCAATACATATCCTATTTATTTTAAATGTCTTCAGGTAATAAAAACAAAAATTTGTAAGAATAGAATTAACCAGTAAAGCTTTTAATCGACTAAATCTAGTTCACCAACCGAAAAAGTGCTCATTGAAACAGAAAATGAGGCTGTTAAATAGCAATGTCCTTTCTGCCCTCATTTATAACTGTGAATACTGGAATCTAAACTAACAGCAGGAAAAGGGGATCAATATTTTCAAAAACAACTGCATTTTCGGGATTTTGAACATTAACTGGAGACCACGTTGCCAACCGGAAAGTTTGTTCTATATCGCGCAAACCCGTAGTAAGAGGTCTTATACCCCAACGAAGATGGCACTGCTCAGGAGATGTTACCCGTTTTTATGAGCAGCGGAAGATACACTCTTCAGAACCGTACTGGAGCGGCAGCCAGGCAAAACCCGAAGCAGAGGAAGACCGAAACATGTAGTGCGTTACCCTACCAGTGGGACTGGAAGTACATCAAGACGGTGGCCCAACAACAGTAAGAAGATGTAAAGGCAGTAGCACATGTGGTGGATGACTGGCGGTTCGGTCCAAACGCCCCTGGTCCAGATTGGTCGTCTTTCTAGTGGCACAGGGGAAACCAAGGTCACAGGCCAGGTAAATTTAAAGACTTGATACTAATTTTTGAATTGCGATACCTAGTCTCAGATATTCCACTTTTAAGGTACACATTAAGGTAAACTCCAAACGTTACGGTTTTTTGAGATATGTGACAAGATGGATGTTTTAGAAAGCAGATTCAGCCAGCGATCTGATTCAGTCGAAGATTTTCCATTGGGGTGTATTAATCATTTGTGAGTCATTGTTATTGTATTTTTTAGTGTTTGCGATGATAAGTGTTTTTTTTTATGTATAGAGGGTTCAAATAAATTATTATTATTATTTTCTGGGAAACTCTCTCCCTCACAAATCGTTTTCCGGACAAATTTTCTCTAATATTCTAAAGACGGTAGCAGAGCCGGGTGAACTGAACTTCATGCGAAATCAACTGAAATATCCATTCATGAAAATCTCTGAAAATTTCATTTACTTAGCTCAACTTTTCTCTTCGAAATATTAAAGGAGCTTGTCTGAAAAGCCCATAGACTCGACTCCCTCTAGTGAATTCTTAAACATCTAGATGATCAGTAAAATTTCGATCCTTTTCATAGTAAATAAGTACAAACTGACCAGTAAATTATGAAATTAGAAATATTTTATGAAGAAAACATTTATAGAACATAGTTTTGCCTTTGAAGCTAAGAATATCTAGTTTTGTCTAATCTTATTTCTGTGGTCTTGTATTTTTACAAGACCATGTAAATGATGTATTACCAACACAGGGGTATTACCCCTGTATTAAAAGGGTATTACCCCTGCATTAAAAGATGTATTAACACACAGGGGTAGCCTCTTGTTTCCCACATCTCATCCGAGCTTTTTTTTTTTATTATTGTTTGTGTAGATGTTTTTGGAAGAATATATCTTTATCTATTTAGGTTTCTACTCTTTAGATACAGCTTTCTATTGGCTCTACTTCTAATTTTTTATTTGTTTATTTCTTGTATTTTCAATAAAATCTTGAATCCTGATATTCAAACAATTGAGGTTCCGCCTGTAACAACCATTTTTTAAATAATTTTTTTGCGTTGGGCTCATTCAACTATTAACTGGTGTAAAACATAAGGAAACTTTTGTTTCTTTTTCTTCCTTCAGAGAAGAAAGATCCTTCAGAGATTTGCTCCTTCTTCTTTCTTGTTTTACAAAATCCAGCATAGCCCTTCATTTAGTTTTTGCATATTTTGTTTGGATTTTTCTTCTGTGAAAAAAAAATTGGAAGAAAAGGCAAAAGAGGTGTTACCTTCAGCAGCCCTGGAGAGTTTCCTTTCGGTGAAAACTTAACAGGACTATTAACAGCCCGCAATACAGCACTTTTATCAAATGATATCAATTTATGTCTCAAGTCCTCAAATCCTTTTGAGAATACAACTTCCTGGCCTTCAACTGTGTCCCAGAGATTCCACATCTTAACTATGTCACATGCCTGCGATTGACTTCCAGCAAGAAGGCACAAAGTAATTAGTTCAGTCGGTGAACAGAGAAGTTTGTTAACAATGGACGGTTCATCTCGTTTATTTCCTGCTAACCTCCGACGCGGATGTCGACGCCCGTGTTTGACAATCACTTCTGGAGAGGTCTAAAATATAATTAAACTAACTTTGGTTTATTTTATAATATATACCAAAGCTGAGCTTCTGAACAGATAAATCTAAGATATCATCGTGTTCGGTATGCAGACACTATTATTGGGTCATTTTTTTTTTTTTTTTTTTTTTTTTTTTAAAATCGTCAAAGCTTAAGAGTTTCGCCGTTTTGACTTTTTAAATCCTTTTTCTTTTTTTCCCCGGATTTAAATAAAGTTTCAGTTATTAATCAGTTATGGCATTAAGCCTATTTTAAATCAATGCTTTGTTTCGTTTGTTGATGTATTTCTTTGTATTTACAATTTCATATTTTGTAAGATTTCATTATTATATATAATTTCCTTATTTTCTGTTATATAATAATTTCACTATCTTATCAAATAAATAATGAAAATAAAATAAATGATTCCATTATTTTTCTATTTTATATACTCCTCAACTTTGAAGGAAATAAATAAATAAATAAAATATTTTCTTTTTAATCATTTAATGTAATAACTAATAAGTAAAATATTTAAACGGAAATTAAAATTTCCTTTTTGACTTTGTTGGCTCACAACAAAGAATAAGTTTAACCGCCAAATAATTTCTTAGACCACATTGCTTTTCCATTTACAAAATTTAAGAGAGAAAAAACTGGTTTGTTTTAAATAAAGCAAAAAGCAATAACACAACTAAATAATATAGAATCCGAACATTTTAGCTCCAAGTCCGGGGCCTTTTTCAGCGACAAAAAAACTTTAATAAAAAAAAAATAATAAAACATAAAAACACAATCTTTTAAGTTATATTTAAATTAGACCCCATTTTTTTCTCTAAATTTTTTTTTAGTTTAACCACTTTTTATGCATAAACTCTATATATATCGAGCATCTTAAATAAACACCATCTATATTTACATCATCAATAATATTTTATTCATGTTGTAAGATTGACGTCACATACATGTTACTTCTCTTGGAAGATACATTATGCAAGACATATTCATGGAAAGCTATTTCAAATGTAGATGGCGAAACACCTACTGACTTTCCTAAATTTGTGTTGTCCAATTCTTTTTTTAGAAATAAGAAATACAAGTAAGTATGGGGAATACCATTGGCCCCACATTTGGGCCTTGTTACCATAGTAATCAGACATGTTGAAATCTACGGTTTGGCACGCGTTAAAAATTAGCCTTTGAGCACACTTTAGGCAATCTCTATAAAAAGGTTAGTTGCTTTTGGATTTTTAAACGTATTTCTTAACTATCTCTTAAGTTTTAAGAAATCCTATTTGAAATTAGTCCTTTGCAGAGGTTAAAAGTAAAAATTGGACTAAATAAGACTTAAGAGAATCTTCTACCGAAAATTTAAAAATAAATATACAGAAGCTAATAGTAAGCTCCAATTAAAGTCAACTTAGAGACATATTTGCTGGAATTTTTCACGATGACATCTTTAAGATTATAAGGTTAAAATTTAGATTGCGTAGAATGTTAGTTCAATTTTAAGAAAAGTACGAAAAAAAAATTATGAAGAGTAGAGAGCACCATTTATGAAGAAAAATAACTAAAAAGTCACTAAATTTGCTAAATCGGCTGAAACATAATTCGTGGAGGGAAAGTTTTAAATTTCTGAGAGGTGGCACCGGTAGTAGCAACCTTGAAAACACAGCAAGAATTGGCTCTCTTTCCAAAGGGAGTTTTTGTTTTATTTAAATTTTTGCTTTTTTTTCTTAGAATCACGGTCCAATTTCAAGTGAGAAAACTCCTATTAAACAGTTCATGGCAAAAAATTGTAAATAAAACGCGACAAAAAAAAATTCGATTTTATTTTAAAAATTATTTTCCGTGCCAATAGTAAATGAAACTCTTAAGATACGGGCCTACTTCTTGGCCATTTTTCCACTTTGGGAACCATTATAGCCAAAATGGCGTCAAATTTTCAATCAAATCCAGTTTTATATTAAAATTTCAAAGACAAAATTTCAATTTAGCCAATTTAATCAGAGGGTTCAATCTATAGAAAAGTATATCCCCAAACTTAGCACGATCCATGAAACTCCGGAGCACGGTCCTCATTGCGGTCATTATAATTACTGAACTTGACATCTACGAGTTATTTTGGTCCAGAGAATTTCAGATTTTTCAAAGGATATTTTGAGGAAACGACGAGAGAATTTATGTAAATGACAGAATGGGAGTGGCAGTGGCTTAGGAGACAGCACTTAAGGTACCATCCTAACTCATTTCAAACATAGATGGCGACATTTTCCATAGAGGCTATTACAAAGCTTGTTCACAGATATTAAAAATGACTTAATTATCAAGAAATTATGTAGGGAAGTAGCCTTAATCATACATCTCTTTTGGAAAAAATAGTTTGCTTCATATTCTCCCATCTTTCCTTTACAGTCTACGACAGGTAAAGAAAATTTTTAAAGAGCAACACTAAAACCGAAAACAAACAGAAATTATCTTACAAATGAGGGGCTGCCACGTCTCAATCCCCAGCTTTTTGCAAAAAAATTTAACTTTATTTTTTATCGCAGGGCTTCGAGAATGAAAGAGCTTATATTTTTAAAGGTACCTAGGTATTATAACAAACACACTCGGGAAGTTCACTCTCTTAGATGTGAGAAAAATTGGTTTAATCTGTCTGTATTCAGACAGAGATAATTAGCTTAGACTCAGTGGAAAAACATAACTACTATGTAGGTATATTTTAATTAAATATTTAATATATAAAGTTAGTATGATGGTTAGGTTAGGTATTTCAAATAATTCTGGAAGTCCTGTTTTCCATAATTCTTAGTCGTAGTTTCCATAATTTTGTTTCTAAAGTATTGTATTTTCATCATATTTTGGTATATTTCATTATGATTGCCCTGACTTCACTTCTCGAGCGTGTTTGGTATAATACGTAAGAACCTTTTTAAATAATGCGCTTTTCAAACCAAATGCTTTGAAGGGCAATCGGTAAATAGCAAACTTTGAATTAACAGCTGGCTGTATATATATTGTAAAGTGGAATACTTTCAATAACGCTGCCTGTTCAACATTCATTGAACATGCATTTAATGAAATGAAGTATTGCAAAAGTCTGCTTACCGTATACTAGCTCTAAATAGTTGAAAATCAACTAGAAAATAGTTTAAAACAAAACAATCCGCGTGTTTAAGAAAATTTTAGGGTTTAAGAAAATTTTAAGAAAATTTTACGAATTCGTGTTTAAGAAAATTTACGTGTTTAAGAAAACGAATACGTGTTTAAGAAAATTTTACGAATTGATCAAGAGGAGGGCCGCAATTCTTATTAATCAGTTTTAATCATCTTACACAGCTCCGAGATGTATCAGAAGATTCTGTCGAGTCGCTCTTCTTCTTTTTCTTCTCATCGAGAGCGGTAATTTCGTCTTCGGAATCATCAGTTTTGGCTGAATAAAGTTCACACAACCAGTGCTCTTTTTTAGGAAGTCCTTCATATATTGGTATATTCTTGACAACCTCTAGCTTCCATTTGAGTTCGCTTGTATGCTGAGACAATCTAAAAATGGGTAGACTAACATCATATCTTTTTTACTTTTATCTATCTATTATTACGTTTTTGTTAACTGTGTCAAACTGTAAAACTTAAGTGCTAAAATAAAAAAAATTACAGTACTTTTTTAGCACAATGGCATTTTTCAACTACAGCAAAATGCATGATTTGTATTTTTACAAAACTAGATGGCACATTATACCAATCTATTTTATTGGTTACTTTTAATAAAAATCAAATCATAAAAAAAAAAAAATCTTTTTTGCTTTTACATTACAATTCTTAGATAAGTGAAGGAAACCCAATAACTGTCTAGTAGAACTTATGTGATGCACAGTGAAAAATTTTACAGCCATCTTTTTCAAACAGGACTTTAATTTTATAGCAAGATATGCGGCACCAGGAATAACAGCGCGCTAGTCTTGACAAGTAACTTCTTTTTTTTTACCAGTAAATTTTTCCAGCTCCTCTTAAGTAATCTTATTGAAAGCAAAAAGGATATTCCACGCGTAAAGGGTCACCGACTGGAGCTTTTTAATGAATACAACAAGAGGATGGGAAGCTGAAAAGAATAGAAACTCAAGTTGGTTTTAGTCAGGAAAAAAGAAATCAACACCATCTACCGTTGCATAGCAAAATAATAAACCAACAATTTCTTTTTTTAGTTTTACCCTGCACTGGTAGCACGCTGAAAACTCATGTCACACTCGAAATCATCAGTGCTATCTGGCGTTTACGAACATGTTTATTGTGCTGTCTGTGCTTTTTTTAATCCAATTTAGACTTGAACTCTCATCAAACAGGATAAATGTCTCAAGGCTACTCCTCTGACAAGTCTATGACAAAATTCTACAGTCAACAGAGGTAACGATAAACAGCGACGGGAAAATGTTATCGCCACCACAAGGAAGTTCGTCCTCAACGGTGAAAGTCATCAATTTCTCCTTCAAAGCCTATTTGAAGGAGCTGATTGATTGTCCCTTGGCGAGCAAGCAGACTCGCATCTTATCCAGGTTTGGAATTTCTAGGCCCTTTTTCGGTTAATACCATGGTGGGTTCAGTAGCACGTAGATGTGTCGTCAAGCACACGATAGTGTCAAACATACAAAAAACACACAATAGAGAGCACATATTAATATATTTCCTCACTTTCAACAGTTTAAAAAAATGTATTTTTCCTTTGAAAGACATCACTTATGAAATGTGCATTTCTTTTTTATGGTTTTCATTTATTTAGAGGACATTAAAGATCGAACGATCGGTACTAGACTGCAGTGATCTTAATTCATGTTGGACATTCGAAAAGTTTTTTTTATATGTTTTTTTAACTGCACTAATCGTTATAATCCAAAAAAATACTCATAAAAAAACTGTTTAGCTTTCTTTATATCCCTGAAGTTGAATATTTCCCTGGATCACTTACAATTCAATTCAAATCGAAGGTACTTACCTCCTGATATCATGCTTTGTATTCTCGTTTCCAAACTCAGACGCCTCCATACAGTCCTCCACAAGTTTTAGGAGAGCTTTGATCAGTCCGGGGTTCTTACAGATAAATCCCGAATTCTTTTCCTTGGCTTCAATCCAAATAGCATTTTTAACGTGCATTTTCGATACCTGCTCTATTTGATTACTCATCAAGAACAATAAACTGAAAGTATCTTCTAGTACAGCCAAGCTATAAATAAAATATATTATGTTCAACTTCCAAAAATAGAATCTATCAAGGAGGGGCGCTAGTCTACCGGTGATTTCTGCCATTTAACCAAAAAATTTAGTCCAGCCAACACTCAAAGTAAAAAAGAGTAATACCCGAAAAATACTGAATTAATAGTTAGTTTAAATTTAAATCATTTCTA
>JAQQPU010003957.1:0-53590 GCA_029168905.1 Artemia sp. Kazakhstan ARC1039 | reverse complement strand
CTGGCACGGAACTCTTTTCCGCCCTGTCGACTATTTTCCTTTCTGGCACGGAACTCTTTTCCGCCCTGTCGACTTCTGGCACGGAACTCTTTTCCGCCCTGTCGACTATTTTCCTTTCTGGCACGGAACTCTTTTCCGCCCTGTCGACTTCTGGCACGGAACTCTTTTCCGCCCTGTCGACTATTTTCCTTTCTGGCACGGTTATCGACTCAAGGTACTTGATGACCTTCTGTAATTCGGGATCTTTTCTTTGAAGTTTTGCTACCTCTGACAATTCCAACCCTAAATAGTCTATTTCAACACCAGCTGCTACAAATTCTGCTTCTTCTGTAAAATTTAATGGGCGACATTCCTCAATTATCTACGGACGCGATAGTAAATCCGCAGGGTGATATTTTCCAGGCAAATGTGACCAATGGAATAACTCGTTATCTAAGATTAAAGCTATTCTATATAGCTTAGAGGAATGATCTTTACTCCTTCTTAAGTAAGTTAGAGCTTTACAATCAACTAAGAGATGTGTTTCTCTGCCCCAAATATAGTACTCAAAGTACTTAACTGCCTGGACAACACCATACAATTCTCTTGACATATTATCCATTTTCCCAAAATTTAAAGAAAGAACTTTACTGAAGGTTGATATAAGTCTAAATCGACCAAGATCATCCTTTTGCATAAGCAATGCTCCGCAAGCGATTGCACTTGTGTCAATTGCAATATAAAAGACTTTTGAGTAATCTGGGAATGACAAAAATATTGTTTCTGGATTACTTAATTCCTGTTTTAACTTTAAAAAACTTTCTTCCTGCTCAGGGCCCCATTCAAACGGAACTCCTTTCCTCAAAAGCTTATTCAAAGGGTAAATCAACTCCCCAAAATTAAAGTAAAATATTCTATACCAGTTGACCAAGCCAATGAAGCTACGTAGCTCACTGACATTACGCGGTCTGCTTATCTTTTGGATACTGTCAAGTTTATTAGCTAGAGGTGAAATACCTCGAGAAGAAACAGAAAAACCCAGCAGCTCGAAATTTTCTACAAAAAACCTGCATTTCTTTACACCTATCTTCACGTCACACTCCAACAATCTGGAAAAGACCTTCTCTAAATCTCGAAGATGCTCATTTTCATCTCCCTTGGATGCCACAACCAAATCATCAATGTACATCGAAATAATAGAATGAAAAATCTCCGACTGAAATAAAATTGAGGCCCATTGACTAAAATTTCTTTTTGAGCTAAGTTGGTTCAGCACATCCTGGATCCTCCTAATGGGCCAGGCACTGTCCTTGACTAATTTATTAATCACCCGGCAATCATAGATAACCCTCGTATTCTCCATAGTCCACTCCTGCTTAGGGGGTATTTTTCCCCCTGAGCTCTTTGCAATAACAAATATAGGGCAACAATATTCACTTCTACCGGGTTTTATAATACCTGCCTTTGTCATAGCATAAATATGCTGTTGTAAAACCTCCTGCATTTTCAATGGTAAATTAAAGGACTTGGGTTTAGGTGGTGGTATACTTTTGTCAATATCTACTTTAAACTCCATCAGGTTATTCTGACCTATATCGTATGCATGGACCGAAAATATTGTTTTATACTTTTTAAGCAAATCTTTCAATTTTTCACACAACTCAGGTTTTCGATTTAAATGTTTTAGGTCAAATTTCTCTAAAAGGTCTGCATCCGTTCAAGGGTTTTCCATATTTGTCCTATCTTCAAATTCATCAACCCTTCCCTCATTATTTATAATTTCAGCTCTGTAGGCTGTAATTACATCATCGGACACTTCAATAAAACTGCCAATTACCTCTCGTCGGTTCAACTTTAAAGGGCTTTCACCATTATTAAAAATAAAAATTATCCCCTTATCCTCTACAACTTTTACAGAGGCCGCATAAAAAAATTCAGAACATTTATCAGCAGGTTCTGTAATGACCGTTATCCCATCAGGTAAAGGCAACCCTTCTTTTGACCTAAAAAGAACTTCTACCGCTTTTATTGAGAATGGGTCTACAATTATTTTCTTGGGCATTACTATACTTCCAGAAAATGACAGACTAATCGACTTATCATTCTCACCATTCAAGAAAGTCAATGTATTAGTTTGGAAATCAAGATTTGAGCCTATCTCTCGGAGTATATCCCAGCCAAGAATAACATCAAAGCCTAAGCCTGGGACCACCAAAAATTCCCAAGAAATTTTTCGTGAATTATTTCCTTCAAAAATTGTAACATCCGAAGCTACTTTTAATAAAGTAGGAATTGTCTTTGAATTTCTACCAATGGGTTTTATTCTAGCCAAAGACGGCTCAGCTTTCACCTTTTGTTTGTCAAATATCTCAAAAAGTCTTTCATCTATCAAAGATTTATGACAACCAGGGCTTGACACTCAATACTATTCACAATAACTTTTTTCATAATAGGGTACTCAGTTTCACCTAATCCCATATAACAAAAATATTCGTAATGAGGGGAATTTTCAACTTTGCCAGAAATCGCTCCCTCTTGGTCAATCTGGCCTACTAGTTTTCCTGTAACATACTCGGCTTCACAGAGGAGGCTCCAGACGATTGAACTTAAAAACGATTTATACATTCATAGGCCCTATGATCCAAACTACCACACACAAAACAGGCACCTCTCTCATGCTTGTAATTCCTCTTGTAACAAAACTTGGCACTATGTCACCTTTTTCCACAACTGTTGCATACTCCACTGGGGCACTTGGCCGCTAAATGATTGAAGCTCTGACAGTTGTAACATTGTTTATTGGCGGGAACAACACTTTTATCTCGAGGGGACACATCACCATAGGTTTTACTCAAATCTGAGTTCCTATAAATATTTTTTCCCTAGAATTTCTACCTATGTTTCTATTTTGACCCCTACCTCCTGCACTAAAATATCTCCCCCTCCCCTGGTCATGTTTTACGCCAGGCCAGTTCTGACGGAGTCCTTCCTTCTGTCCTGTCCAACAAAATTCAGTATCTACCGCGGCTGATAAAAATTCCTGCCTTTCTTCACCAATTGCATTTTCAATAGCTTCAAAACGCTGCGCAATCTTATACGCTTCAGAGAGGGAATTATAATCATCTTGGTGTTCTAATAAATATCTCTTAATATTTAGTCTCGAACCTTCAATAAAACAATCCAGGCCTATACTATCAGAAAAACCTACTAATCTGCCATATCCCGATTGGTAGGATTTTGTTGCAATCTCCACCCTTTTATAAAACTGATACACTGTTTCATTGGATAATTGCCTCAATTCAGCTAAATCTTTGAATTTCTTTCCAGCTGTCTTTCCTGGTAAATGAGCCTGCGTCATTTCCTTCTCAAGTTCCTCTAAATTTATAATATTGGAGGAATCTCTATCCTCAAAAAAAATTAAGCAATGGCCCTCTTACTCTAAGCGGTACTGCATCTATCACCTGCGAGTCTGACCAGCCTAGCAATGTTTTTACCCTTCTCAATTGGCTAAAAAAAGGTTTTATAAATTTTGCATTTTCAAGAACTGGAATATTTCCCAGGGGATCCATTACTGACCCAATTATTCTTTGATTCATCAAGTTGCTCTTATCCTCAATAGGTTTATCTGTTATATCATCCTCAGAATTATCCCCCATATTTACACTACTTCTTTCCGTGGCATTTTCTTTGGCCATTAAATTACCAACAGTAGTCAAAAATTTTACGATTAAAGTGGGATTATAATCCCGACTTGAAGAATCAAAATTCAAAGGGATATTTAAACCTTTACTTCTTATTTCTTTGAAAAAGGATGAAGCGATATCTTTGTCAAATTCAGGATCTGAAGGATCTAAAATTGGAATTGCGCTCATTTTAAACGAGAAAAAAAAAATATTAGTAAAACAAATTAATTAAGTCAACGCTCTAAAAACAAGGAAAAATCGTTATTCAACACTCCTAACAGATTTCCTACTCGCGTGCGAACTTAAAATGCATGACTTACTTTCGTAAATTGTCCTTCGACGTTCTTCACTTTTTTTCAAAAACTGGAATCTGGAGCGGGAACCTTAAATTGGAGCGGGAACCTGGAACCTGGAACTGAACTGGAACCTGGAACTGAAGCTGGAACCTGGAACTGAAGCTGGAACCTGGAACTGAAGCTGGAACCTAGAACTGAACTGGAACCTAGAACTGAACTGGAACCTGGAACTGAAGCTGGAACGACGACACTGTAGGTGACGGGCCTCAAAATAAAATGTTTACTGCAATCTTGTTGGTGACGGGCCTCAAAAGAAAATGTTGACTGCAATCCTCTCCGGCAAAAACCGCTGCACCACTTTGTAAAGTTTCTTTGTTCACTTCTCTGTGAATTATCTATTTCTCTGTACAGTGAGACTTCTTCTCTTTAGGGCCTTATGGTAGCGTTGGCCTATTATCTGGGTTCTACCGGTGGAGGATGCCTAGAACCTCTAACCATCACATAGTCTGTGTTTAGAGTATAAAACGTTTATTTATACATATAATACAGTGGAGGTACATATGACGAGGACAGATACAGAATTCGAACTGACTCAAATAATCTAAATTGGTAACGTATATTCAGATACACATCTGCTTCTGATAAAGACAATCCGGGTTGGGTTGTTTACAAAGTTTACAAAGTATTATTTTCTTTTTCCCTGGAAAGACTATGTCAATATAAAACGAACAGAAATTAATTAAAAAAACTTTTTCCTCAAAATAAGTTTTTCAAAGAAAAGTAAAGAACTCCATTAAACCAAAAATGAGCAATAATAAAATCAAATAATTTACCAAGCGTGAAACTACCACAAATCAGCATCGATAAATAAATGAAACCCAAAACGAACAGAAATTACAATAAATAACCGAGTCAAACTCAAAACGAGCAGAAATTAACATGAGTAGGGTTCAAAACCCTTATGCCTTCCTAAGCTCAGAACATAATTTGCACTGTACTGAAAACAAAAATGTTTTTACTTTTATAACTTTAATAAATCAAATAATTAACATTTTAATTACTAAATATCAGTATATGTAAATTAAACTGACAATGCACATTTGTATTTTTTCAGTAAGGTCCAAATTATGTTCTGGTCTTGGGAAGGCATATGATATTGGAAGGCATAGGTATTGGATGCGAGAAAGGTTTTCTTTCAGAAAGTGTTTCTGATGGAAGTTCCGCACATGCGAGTTGGTATCAATGCCCAACCAAATGGTATTACCGATATTATTTCAGCGTTTGAAAGATGCAACTCTGAAGATACAGATGTGCCGGACTTTGTGATAAGAAACATCAAAAAAGGCCCTTTCGACTGGAAATTCAAAGGGCTAGTGCCCTTTTTAATAGTCGAACGTGATTGAAGGGCAAACAACCCCCCTCTCACGCCCACCTTTTCCCCAAATAAATCCAATCAAAATTTTAAGATAACCATTTTGTTCAACGTAGCTGACAGTTCTGGAAATTAGGTCTTTGAGGATGAGAACCCCCTCCCCCCACAGCCCTTGGGGCAAGGGTTGTAAGTTATGCCCTGGGGGCATATAAGGTTTTTATAGAACGCGTTGTCGTAGAAATTTCAAAAAGGGCTGATTCGTTTGAAAATTGAAATGGCTAGTGCCCTTTTTAATAGTCGAAAGTGATTGGAAGGCAACTAACACCCCTTCCACGCCCACCATTTCCCCAAACACATGCAATCAAAATTTTGAGATAACCATTTTGTTCCACGCAGTTTAAAGTTCTGGAAATTATACCTTTGATCAGGACACTCCCCCCACAGTCTTCAGGGCAAGGGTTATAAGTTTTACCCTGGGGGCATATAAGTTTCTAGTGAAATATTCGTCGTAGAAACTTGAAAAAGGGCTCATTCCATTGGAAATTCAAAGGTCTAGTGCCCTTCTTTATAGTCGAAAGTGATTGGAGGGCAGCTAACCCCCCTCTCAAGCCCACCATTAATCCAAACACATCCAATCAAAATTCTGAGATAGTCATTTTATTCAACGTAGTTGAAAGTTCTGGAAACTATGTCTTTCAGGATGACAACCTAACCATAGGCCTCAGGGTAAGGGTTATAAGTTATGCCCTAGGGGCAAATAAGGTATTCATAGAAAGCGTTGTCGTAGAAACTTCAAAAAGGGCTCATTCGATTGAAAATTCATCTTTCCAATCGAATTTCATCTATCCAATTCGATTAGAAATTGAAATGGCTAGTCCCCCTTTAATAGTCGAAACTGATTGGAAGGCTTGACATTTTTATAGTAAAGATCGATGTGGGTAGAATTTAGTATTATTTTTTTTCTTTTGTTTAACCCAGGGCACTTCGTATCGAAGGAGTTGTCGTAGGAACTTCGAAAAGGGCTCATTCGATTGAAATAGAAGAGACTAATGCTCTTTTTTATAGTCGAAATTGATTGGAGGTCAACTAGTCTCCCTCCCACGCCCACCCTGCCATTTGCCCATTATGTCTAAAAACTAAATGTCGCCTTAAGATTAAATCAAAATGCACTGTGTTAAGGATAATTCCCAATACGGCATCTCAGCAGTATCCCAAGAACGACTGAGGGTAATATGTTCAAACTTTCGGGGCTACTTCTGCTCTTAAAATTTAACCAAATCAAAACAGCGTAAGTGTATCTAAGCTATCAAAGAAAGTAAAGAGATTTTTTTGCGAATGGTATCAAGTTTTCTATTTCAGGTCAACTAGAGGAGGTATGAAACTAAATTAAATACCACTATTTGTGTCCAGATTTTTAAAAGGGTGTATGATGTTAAAAATTGCTGAAAATTTTTCTCCAGCATACAAATAGTAGGCCAAACTATAAAGTCTTAAAGAAAACGAAAAGATTTAAAATATTATTTTCTTTTTCCCTGGAAAGACTATGTCAATATAAAACGAACAGAAATTAATTAAAAAAACTTTGTCCTCAAAATAAGTTTTTCAAAGAAAAGTAAAGAACTCCATTAAACCAAAAATGAGCAATAATAAAATCAAATAATTTACTAAGCGTGAAACTACCACAAATCAGCATCGATAAATAAATGAATCCCAAAACGAACAAAAAATTACAATAAATAACCGAGTCAAACTCAAAACGAGCAGAAATTAACATGAGTAGGGTTCAGAACCCTTATGCCTTCCTAAGGCCAGAACATAATTTGCACTGTACTGAAAACAAAAATGTTTTTACTTTTATAACTTTAATAAATCAAATAATTAACATTTTAATTACTAAATATCAGTATATGTATATTAAACTGACAATGCACATTTGTATTTTTTCAGTAAGGTCCAAATTATGTTCTGGTCTTGGGAAGGCATATGATATTGGAAGGCATAGGTATTGGATGCGGGAAAGGTTTTCTTTCAGAAAGTGTTTGTGATGGAAGTTCCGCCCATACGAGTTGGTATCAATGCCCAACCAAATGGTATTGCCGATATTATTTCAGCGTTTGAAAAATGCAACTCTGATATAGATGTGCCGGATTTTGTGATAGGGAACGCGAGTGAAATCCAGATAATTCCTGCTTCGGCATAATCCTTGCTTAGTAATAAGGTAAACGCCTGTTTTAATGAATTACGTGGTTTGTCAGAAAAGCTTCAAACCCACCCGCCTTTCCCCTCCGCTGCTCCCCCTTCAGTTAAAGATAAACCTATGTATGCAGTAATTGTGAAAAACGTTCCTACCGATTTAAGTGATCCTGGTTTGCGAAAAAAATAAATTGGATACGCTTGAAGGCCATGAAAGGATTTTAAATCTAAAACCTGACTTAAGCAGTGCTATTGTGCTGCCTATGATTACCTTCAATCGCATGTGCAGTGAATATGGCACTGTTGAACCTCCTGTAGAATTCCCGCTGATGGTGTTTCTAGGTTATGATCTGACATCCCAGTTCAGTCTCCATTCAGCGTTGGCCCAGTCTTGGTAGACTTTTTTCTTAAAGGCTTGTAGGGTTGAGACTGAACGGTGACTTCAAATAGGCTGTTCCAGAGTGGGACAGAACAGACAGTGAAGAACTGTTTGCGCTTTCGCTTGATGTAATGGGGGACCTGTAGCTTCTTGGTGTGTGTGTTCTTGTGGTGGTTGAGAGGGACGGGGAGAAAACATGACATAAGAAGTTATTTTCTAGCAGCTTACGAGTTGTTATTACATCTCCTTTTTTTCTGTGGTATATTGAATTAGGGATTTTAAGCGAATTGAGACGTTCCACATAGGATTTGTCCAGCAATCCAGGGAAAAGCTTTGCCACCCGTCTTTGAACACTCTTAAGTACTTTCGAAGGACATGACCAATGACCATCTGGATAACTCGTTAAGATCTTCTTGCATAGTCGACTGATTAAGGTTTTTTTGGCCAATCCTAGGAGCTTGCAGCCAAGATCATGTAGCGTCCAAGGATTCCTTAGGTTGGTTGTACAGTCGTTGATGTATATTCTGAATAATATGGGCCCTAATATGGTACCCTGTGGCACTCCATTTATGACAGGTAGCGACTAAGAATAGACAGCACTTCCATCACAGATGCACATCAACGCCCTCTGAGTCCTGGCGGTTATAGTGGCTTCTATTCAAGCTAATATATCTTCGTGCACTCCATATGCCTTTAATTTTAAAGTTATTAATTGGTGTTGAACTTTGTCAAAGGCCTGATCAAGCAATATTACATTCACTGGCTGTTTAATATTTAAGAGTTTAGTAACAAAATCATATGACTCCATAAGGTTAGTATCAAATGAGCGGCTTTTTTGAAAGCCATGTTGGCTTTTAAAAAACAATCGGTTTCCTTCGATGTGAGAGACCAGTGCACGGGCGAAGGGAAGGGGGCAGTTGCCCCCTAGAACTTCAAACTTACACAAGATATTAACGAGAACTTTTCGTATGTTGGAATTTTTCTGTTGAATGTTTACTGGTAGATGATTGAAAAAGCTGAAAACAAACAAAATTTCCAAATGTCGTTTCTGATATCGGTATTTACGCTTCGATATGCAAAATTGATTTTTAGTCCGATGCTCAGCTACATAGATTTTTATATTTAATATCGCCCACTTTAAACTTTAGAATTGAATTCTTAGAACAAGAAGCTATTATCTAACCGATATGTGATCTGTGTCAAATCGCTTTTATGGTGTATATGTTTTCTGGAAATTGGAAGTAGGATGGTGGTTTCATTATATTACAGTATAGCAAGATGATAATAAGAGTATAGTAATCCAAGAAGATTAATGTTGACGATTGATTAATGCTAATTGATGATTAATGATGAATAAGATTTCAAAGGTAAGATAGAACTTGCTGGCGATGTGAAGTTTTGTGAACTATCGATATACCTTCAGCTCCCTCCCCCTTCAATCAGAGAATCAGCTGCCCCCTAGACAAGATGCTGCCTACGTCCATGGACCAGTGTCTTGTTTATGATGACCTCAAGTACTTTATAGACAACTGATGTGAGACTTATAATTTTAAATTTCATATACGATTTTACCTTTAATTTTCAAATTTCAGGTCCGGATCAATCTATTTTGCATAAGATTTTAGTGCTAAGATTTCCCTTTTAAGCGTTATTTGTCTAAAGATGTAAGATCTTAGCACAAAGATGAGCAAAAGAACGGTCCTATTATTTTGCAAAAATATTGTATTTAAGCAGAACAAAGGAAACAACCAAGCTTTAAATTATAAGCTGCTCCAGACAAGAAATTTCAACCAGAGATTGGAAAAAGGTTCCTTCCAAAAAATTATTTATGTTGTGTGTACAAATGCTAGGTGCAGTGCATAAATGTAGCATAAGTTTTAGGGATTTCAAATTTCTATTCTGTCAACTCGTCTTCAGAAAAGAAAGAAAGAATTAAAAAGCGGCAAGGAAAACTTCGGAATTTGGAACTTGGAATCACAAATATATTTAATTGTATCGGTTGTTTCTTAATGGAGGATCTATGCGTAGAAGTTAAAGGAGACAATGGAGCTTATTATAAGGTACTGTAAAAGGCTTATTAGTTTGTAAAAGGTTGTTTCTTGTGTGGGCTAGATTCCTCAACCCAAGTAGCCTATAAGCAAGGCTAAAGATAACATCACCTTTTAAATTGCTTAATTTCATTTAAAACGGGACTGATCTTCTGGCCAAATTCTTGATGGAAGGCATTTTGCTACCTTGGAAATTATTGGAGCTAAAATGAGCTGGGTGAAAGAAATTTCAGGAATGAATTGAGAACCAAAATTTTGCTATGACAAGGTGTTTTTAACAACCTGTGTTTATCCATTCTCTGTTTCTGGGGCTTGAAGGATTACATAGGTTTAGGCCTATAGATTTGTATTCTAGGTCTTACAAAATCTTGCTTTTCCTCCAATTTCCTCTGATTCTAGTCCAGGCTGCTTTTCATTGACTGTCAGATTTAGAATCAAAGTTCCACTAATTGAGTTGTATTGAAGGTAAACATAATACAGTCTATACAACAGAATTGAATAACCTATTCAACAGAATATTCAGATAGTCTTCTTCTTCTATTTAACAGCAAGTGGGCTTTTCAGTAAAACTATTTAGCCCTTTTCCTTTTGCTTCACTCTGTGGGCTACAGAGCTACTGGCTTGATTGCCTCATATTTATTACATATATTCAGATATCTTTCAGCAAATCTTTTGACTCTAGGAGTTCAAATATAAGATGATAGATGTCAATTTCTATGCTCTGTGTGCAGGTATAGTTGGCTAGGCTCTTGGCTGATAGTGGGATTTTGTGCTGTTTAAAATATTTTAACAGTTTACAAAGCAAGGTATGTTGTGCAGACGTCAGCATATTACATTCAAATAGGCAATGGTCAATTGTTTCATTATTCATATTACAATGCCTGCAAAGAGGGGACAGGGGAATTGAACCACTTGAATTAGAAAGCTTATATGAGAATGCAAGGAAATTTAGTCCATTTGTTCCAGAACAAATTCTATGATAAATTTTAGAAAGATACTTATTGGGAAAGGGGGAAAGGATATGATTAATCTTATTAAAATTAATATCTGATAGCCTCCATTGGTAAATATCTCTAATTGGGATTGGTCTCCCACTTGGCTGGTCAATATTTATAGCATTTTTTGCTATTTCATCAACCTGATGATTACCGCTTATGCCAGAGTGGCTAGGAATGTACTGAAAGTAAGTTTTTATGCCACTTGAAGCAAGATTATCAATAATACTGAGACAATGATAAGTGTCAATGTCCAACTTATATTGAGGAGCTGAGGCCAGCAACTCAAGGCTTGCTAAAGAGTCGGAATAGATGATAATATTATTCGAATTTTCAATCAACTGTTGGTTTTGCTTAAGGTGTTCTAATGCCATGATTATGGCATTTAACTCAGCAGACATTATAGATAAATTATTAAATAATCTCTCGCCCATTGCAATTTTCAGGTGAGGAAGGAATACATAACTTGCTACCTTCTCATTCATTTTTGACCCATCAACAAATATTTGGAAGTGTTTTTTATATGTAATTGTATTAAGTTCTGCAAATTTTTTATGGACAAAAGCAATGGGGGTTAAATCTTCCATTTTGAAAATTCAGTATTTATTATGGGAAATGACCAATTCCATGGAGGGGAATGGGGGAAAGTAGGTGCAATAGACTTTGCTGGTACAGGGAACTTCTTTTGAATATTGGCATACTCATCTGCAATACCTCTATACATGGCTGGATTTCTTAACCAATTATGTAATGTGTGTGAGCTATTTGATTCAATTTTTGTAAGATGTTTTGTCAAGAGAAAGCTATGTCTCTCCCTTATTGTTGTTAATCCACTCTCCATAAGCAGAAACTTGGTGCTTGTGGGTTTCCTAAGACCAAATATGAGACGTATTATATCATTTTGTGTTGTTTCAATTTTTTGCATCTGGGTCTTTGCACATGCACCATAGACAATGAGCCCATAGTCAATATGGGGTCTTATATGTGATTTATAAAACTGGAGTAAGGTTTTCTCCTTACAACCCCAGGGTGTGGAAAGAAGTCTTTTTAGTATATTTGCTTTTCTATAACATTTTTTTATTGTGTTTGAAATGTGGAGGTGGAAATTAAGTTTATGGTCAAGCATGAGACCTAGGTAATTAATATGATTATCTTCTGGAATAGTTGTTTTATTTAGAGTTAGTTTTGCATTAACATGGTTTCGCTTCCGGTGAAATTGGATTATTTTTGACTTGGTGGGTGCAATGGGTAAATCTGAATGTTGAGAGAATTTTTCAAACTGGAAAAGTGACTTTTGCAGATTTGACTGTGCTATCTGAAAGGTGTTGCCAGATGACCATAGCACCGGATCATCAGCATATTGTAGATTCGTGTGGGGTAGGTTCATGTCCCAGAGATATAGGGCAAATAGGAGGCAACTGAGGACTGCTCCCTGAGGTAGGCCTTTGGATATTGTCTTTTGGGGTGAAGAGGCTGAACCAACACAAACAATGAAACTTTGCACTTCTATGAAGGATTTAATAAAAGATACTAGCTTAGGAGGTACTCCAAGGTTTGCAAGTTTATTTAAAAGGATTTGGTGGTTCACATTGTCATATGCCCCTTCAAAATCTAGGAAAGCTGCCACTAGGATACTATTTTTTGAGAAAGATTCATTTATTGCATTTGTTAGCAAAATGAAAGCATCTGTTGAGGAGTGGTATTTCCTGAATCCAGTTTGAGTGTGTGGGATCATGTTATTTTTCTCAACCAACCAGAGGAGTCTGTGATAGATCATTTTCTCCATTATTTTCCCCATCACAGGTGTAATCATTATGGGCCTATAAGACTCAGGGTTATCTTTTGGTTTATTTTTCTTTAGGATTGGTAGGAGGGATGAACATTTCCATATATTGGGGAACCTAGAAGATGCCCAAGCGTGATTATAACAATTTAGCAGTTCTTGTTTGTATGAAGGTGTGAGATTCTTTATCCATGTAGGGTGTATATTGTCATAGCTGCTGCTAATTTTGGTCCTAATATGATGTATTGCATTATTCAATTCCTGGATTGAAAATGGATTAGTTATGGACTCGGATCCTGGGCATGGTTGGTAACTTGGGTTCATAGGAATTGTGGACAGTTTGCTTTGATTATTTGATGTTAGCTTACTAACAAATAGAGTTGCAAATTGGTTAGCCTTTTCATTATCATTATCATAATGGGTATTATTATGTATAAGCTCATACAGGAGTGGGTTGGGGGAAGTCTTTTTCCCACATATGTGACTTATGACTTTATGTATAATTGGCTCATGCATTTCTCTGGAGAGATTATTTGCAAAATTATTCCAGTAATTATATTTAGCATCTATTATAGTCCTTTTTAGATTAGATTCTGCTTGTAATTTTTTAAAATATGTAGTAGGTGTTGGTTTTTTTTATGAATTCTGTCCTAGCTGCCTTTTTTATCCTCCATTTATTTAGGCACTCATTTGTCCACCATGCTTTAGGAATTTGTTTAGGGAATGTTTTCTTAGGTGTTGTCCTGGGGATAGCATGATTAGCTGTATTTATTAGTAAAGATGTCAAGGCTTCAGCATGTGTGTCAACTGTTGTGTTAGAAATGCATGAACTTTGGGTGAAACTTGTAATTTCATCATTTAGCTTATTTTGGAACATAGACCAATTTGCTTTAGTGTTGATATATTTGGAGGTATGAGATAAAGTTTCAGCAGGTTCATTTAGATAGTCAAAAACAAACTTACCTCTGTAATCAGAATTTCATCCAGAATGCAATTATGGCATTCATTTCTGTTGCAAGTTAAATTTTAACCTATCCTTCTGGTAATTTTTTACCAAATCATATTATTGAGTAGCAACTAAAGTGAATATACTGTTTGATGCCTTTTTTATGCTGATTACAAATATAATAATCATTTTTGTTGGAAATGAATTTTAGCCTCACTCCCCCTAACCTTACCCCCACCCCCAAATGTGCAAATATATATCCTGAATTGATATATATGGGGGGGGGGGGGTAAAATTCATTTCCAACAGAAATGATTATCATATTTGTAATTAGCATTAAAAAAGGCATCAAATGGTATATTCACTTTATTTGTAAGTCAATAATATGATTTGGTAAAAATTTACCTCCTTTCTAACCTTACCCAAACATATAGGCTAGTATATTTTCCTATTATATAGGCCTACTATGTATTAAATATTTCCTATTTATTTAATGATTCTTAGTTTTGTTAGCTCAATTCAAGGTCAATATCTATGAAATCATATTATTGAGTTAGGACAAAAGTGAATAGACCTACACCATTTGATGCCTTTTTTTTATGCTGATTATGAATATAATAAGCATTTCTATTGGAAATGAGTTTCAGCCCCCTCCCCCCTATATAGGCCAATTCAGGGTTAGGTTAGGTATAGCCTATATAGGGGGGGGGGGCTGAAATTCATTTCCGATAGAAATGCTTATTATATTCGTAATCAGCATAAAAAAAGGCATCGAATGGTGTATTCACTTTATTCCTAACTCAATAATATGATTTTGTAGATATTGACCCAATTCAATTTATAGGTAAACTGGTTTTGACAAGGTGTATGCTAACACAGTATATAAGCTGTATCTAAAATAAGAGAAAAGGTATAATCTTTGAGGGTTTGTAAAGGGCTACAAATTAAATTTGCAATAGGAATAAATATCATATTTGGATGACAAATCCAGTGTACACCAGTTAGTGATGATGACATCTGCTGCTTCCCATTGAGTGAGCCATGGTTTTGTTTCCCAGTTCTTGTCAAGATTTGATTTGAAACTATTGATTGTTGTAGATCCCACTGTTGTCTTGCTGTTCCATAGACTTATGATTTGATGGTAGAAAAAATTATGGTATAGATGTATGAGCAATCCACACATAAGGTGACATGTTAAGAACCATTCTTACTTCATAATATGCAAAACAATCCTAGTTAATATATTTTGCAGCAGGAGAACCTTTATCTTCACTTCTTTCCTTGTTTTTTCAGTTTTTCTAGGAAATTCAGGAATTTCTTAGAACCTGTATGCTAACAGAGTATTTACTCCCACCCCCCTAATGTGCAAATATGTACAGAATTGCACTCTGAATCTAAATTTAACCTTCATCTGCATCACAAATGAACTTTACTTCCACTCCCAAATATATCTAAATCAGGATGTGTATTTACACATTATGAGGGTAGGGGTAAAGTTCATTTGTGGTGCAAATGAAGTTTATATTTAGATTCAGAATGCAATTTTGGATATTTATTTGTACAATGGGGGGAGGGGATGTATACTCTGTTAATACATAGGTTCTAAGAAATTCATGAATTTCCTAGAAAAAAAGGAAGGACATGAGACAAAGGTTCTCCTGCTGCAAAATATATTGACTAGGATTACTATGCATATTATGAAGTAAGAATTGTTTTCTTAACATGTCTCTTTATGTGGTGGACTGCTTATACATCTATACATCTGGGAGGTTCAAACATATCTTTGCTGTCAGACTAGAGCAACTTATAGGTCATTATCATATTGCTTCTGTGTTGACAGTATGTTAGAGTTGGTAGCTTCAGTATATGCAGTTTGAAACCATAAGGCTCTAGGATATGTCCATATACAATGTATTTTCCAAACTCTTCAAAATCTTATCAAACAGGATTAAACAAGGCTGTGAGGCTCAAAACTCATTTTTGGGCCTCATTTAGGTAGGCTACATATTTAGTTGCTATTTTCCAGAAAGAAACAGGCCAAACAAATAAAAGTAGTCTTACCTAGAGTCAATGTCCTAGATTCCTTATTTCATGCTGCTTCCAAATATCATGGTTGCTTTTCTTACAATGGACCCCACCCTTCAGTGGTCCCCTATATAGTCCTAGGAATATATAAAAACCAAAGAAAAGACTAAAACAATGAAGTTCGTACTTTATACTATGTAGAATGTTTCTATGAATCAGATTACTCTCCATTGTTGTTCACTTTTAAAAATCATTTCATATAATAGTTAAATTCACAATTGCATTGTCCTCACTCAGGCAAAACTGAATTTCATCAGATAATGCAGAAACATGTTTCAAACAGTTCATGGTAACAAACTATAAGTAAAAAGGAACTTGGCCTAATAGTAAACAAAGCTCTAAAAAACAGAATTTTGAGAACAATAGATACATGAAAAGAATTAA
Organism: Artemia sp. Kazakhstan ARC1039; assembly: GCA_029168905.1. Taxonomy (NCBI): domain Eukaryota; kingdom Metazoa; phylum Arthropoda; class Branchiopoda; order Anostraca; family Artemiidae; genus Artemia; species Artemia sp. Kazakhstan ARC1039. The sequence goes on along the minus strand of JAQQPU010003957.1, from coordinate 37,447 downwards.
CTTTTTATGCTGATTCCAAATATACAAGTTTTGTTTGGTTAAATGTTATTCATCAAAAGCTGCAAGCCTGGAAAAATTTGCCTGATTTTTGAAAAAGGGGGAAACATCCCCCAAAAGTCAAGGAATCTTATTGAAAGTCACACCATCAGATTCAGCATGCAAAATAACCATACCTAAGAGGCTTCAAGCTCCCATCTGCTTAAATATGGAATTTTATTTTGTTTTTCTTGTCAGAAGAAAGATTATGGATGCATGTTTATTTTCTTCTTTTTTTTTGTTCTTCCCAGGGGTCATTGTATTGAACAGATGGTCCTAGAAGATTGTAAGAAGACTCATTTGAATATAAATTAAAAGTTCTAGTTTCCTTAAGTGACCAAAAAATTGGGGGTGATTAGCACCCCAGTTCAATGGGGCTAAATTTCTATTGGGGTGGAAGTTTCTGAGGGGGGGGGAGGCAAACTTTCCATTGGAAATTTTGAGTGGAGTTGGAATTCTCTTGAATATTTTTATGCAGGGGTGATTTTCCAGGGGGCAAATTCTGCAGGAGAAACTTTCCATTCAGGAGGGGGGATCTAAGGAAAGTTTTTCCTCTAGGTGGGATTCTGCCTTGATCTGAAAAACAATAAGAAATTACTTTACCTTAATTACTTTAAATTGCATTGTCCAGCAGATAAGGAATTAATCCTGTAGGTGCTTGTTAGTCAAGATGTTGAGCCAAAGTGTTGGCTGCATCCCATTCTCAAAGCCATGGCTTGGACAACCAATCTTTGTCCACAGCTGCCTTGAAGGCCTCCACACTATGGGCTGAGACTGCACCTTCACTTAGGGAGTTCCAGAGTACCACAAATGTATTTGAGAAGTTGTTCCATAGTGTGGTGTTGGCTTGTTTGCAGTACAGCTTCTTAGTGTGTCCTCTAGTTCTTGTTGACTGGTCAAGTTCAAGCATATTCTGTTGCAAGGACTGAGTGTGCAGCATTTTGTATGCCATGATGACATCCCCATGCCTCTGTTGATAGGAGAGAGTGGGAATGTGTAACTTCTCTAGGTGGGACAGGTAGGTCAGGCTTTTACAACCCTCAATTGATTTAGTTGCTTGCCTGTGAACACTCTAGTTTTTCTTGTCATCTTTATTCAATGGGGTTGCCATACACATACCCAATTCCAGTTTTGGCTCAACCACTCCTTTGTATAGCTTTGACATCAGCTTTGGTGACCTACTGTAGAATGTTCTTTTTACAATTCCTAGGGTCTGGAGCACTTTAGAGGCAACTGACTGAGCATGCTGGTCAAACTTTTATTCATCATCCACAAGTATACCCAGGTCTTAATTAAATAAATAAAAAAACTAAGAAATTTTCTGGAGATTTTGCAGCAAGGATGGAATTGTCTAGAGTAATTTTCTGGGGGAAAGGATTTTTTTGTAGGGATGGATTTTAAATGGAGTTGAGTGGATTTCCTGGGATAATTTGAAAAATGATCAGAAATTAAATAAACAAACAATAGTTTGTTTTAATAAAATTAAATAAAAAATCTTATTGAAGCATATGAATGTGTCACCGAACTGCTGGACCATGATATCCCTGTTGATATGATTTTATTAGACTTTGCAAAGGCTTTTGGCTAAACTTTTAGCTACCGGGATACATGTGGAGGTTGTTGAATGGGTGATGCAGTTCCTCTCAGGAAGAAAGCAGAGAGTTAGAGTGTTTGGGGATAATGGGCAAGAGTTTTTCTCAGAAGTTGCTGGAGTTGATAGTGGCATGCCCCAGGGAACGATCTTGGGCCCAACACTTTTCAATATTTATATTAATGATGCTCCACGGGCTGTAAGAAATAAGATGAGCTTCTATGCTGATGATGCAAAGCTTGTTGGGCCCTCAGAGTTGTCAGCGACTAGATCCACCATACAGGAAGACCTGGATGCACTTTCCCTTTGGGCCTGCCAATGGAAGCTTGAGTTTAACATCCAGAAGTGCAAGGCGGTATATTTCGAGAAAAAGAATGAGAAGTGACAGTACCATATGAGTGGGGGGGATGGCTCTAGACAATCGATTGGTTCCTCGGTAGCTGAAAGAGATTTGGGAATAGTCGTCAATGAAGAATTAAAATTCAACAAACACACCCAAACAGCAGTTGCCAAAGCATCTCAGACCCTCAGAATAATTAAGCGTACAGTGCATAGCAGATCATCTAAAGTTATGACAAAGCTGTACAAGGGTCTCGTACGACCATTGCTGGAGTTTGGGATGTGTGTTGCCACGCCTCTGAATAAGAGTGACCAACAGAAAATAGAAATCTGATCTGTTGAATAGAATCTGTTCAAAGGCGCGCAACCAAAGCTATTGATGGATGCAAGAACCTCGACTATCCATCCTGCCTGAACAAACTACAGCTCCCAACACTCGTCTACAGACGGCAGAGGGGCGATGTCATTATGACTTACAAGCTACTGCATGCTGATTCCTCTTCTCAGAGTCCTTTACAACTTGACGAATCATTCAGGACAAGAGGGCATAGTAAGAAGCTGCTGAGGAAGAGAGCTCACAGCAGACTCCGCAACCACTACTTCTCAAATAGAGTGGTGGGCCCCTGGAACAGTCTTCCCAATGGAGCTGTCACTGCTCCCTCTGTCAATGCATTCAAGATTGCCATTGATAAGAATTGGTCCACCAAACCATGGAAAACAGAGTGGGACGCCGCCAAACCAGTGACTCCCCATTGTCACTGACCAGCGACTCTACAGGATCTTTCCTTATTTTGCTGGACAATGCGATTTAAGGTAATAGTTTTTTCTACTGAAATTAAGGAGCAACATTGAAACTTAAAATGAACAGAAATTATATTGTATATGAGAGGGGGGGCTCCCCTCTCCTCACTGCCCTGCTCTTTATCTTTTGTCCATTTCTTTAAGAACAGCTCCTGACCTGAAGGGTCATTTAGTGTGATTTAATAGATTAAATCACACTACCAATAGGATAAATCCTGTATCCAATTCATATATATTTATATGGTCAGATACCCAGTACTCAACAGATTATCACTACTTCAATAGTAAATTGCCATAAAATCTCTATTATACAACCTAAAAATTGGATAGTTTCTAGTCAGTAGTTGAGTCTAATCTTGGACACAGGATCTTAAACTTAGAACAAAATATCTAAATCCCAGACAGATTTAATCTATGACAAGTATTATGGAATAGAATAGTTATATTTAAATAGGCTATGCTGTAGGGGTAATTATTGTCTAAATTTAAATATTGAAAAACATTAGTTTTGCAAGATTGTAGTCTGCCAATTTCAAATAGCCTAGTCTTAACTATCAGTCAACCCCAACTATCTAAGCCTGTACACATCATATCCAATATTAGGAGTATGTTGTTCATGTTTAGGAATGGTACATTTTTATCAAGACATATGTGTCTGAGATTAGGCACTGTCTGAATACTGGGGATCTTACCCTTCCAGTTCATGTGTATTATAGAATATATTTTGTTTACCTATATCAACAACTTTCAAAGATAACCAAAAACTCCTCATCTAGAACATCACCTTCTTTCAAAATATAATAGTTGCTACTGTTGCAATGTGTTCCAACCCCCTCCCCCAGAACAAGGCCAAATATAGCCCTAGGGTATAGGCTATGTTGCCTACACAAATTACAGATTTTCTAAGTTTGCTTTATCCAGCATTGTGAAACAACTATTCATAAGAAATAACACAAAAGGGTAATCCTGTAAGACTACTTCTAAAAAGAAAACACTAGAATAATAAAATAGTGGTACTATTCAATTCCCAAATATGTACACTTTCCAAATATAGTGGTTGTTACCATGACAATTATGTCCTACCTCTAGCCCCTGGGTAGGACCAAATATAGCCCTGAAGATGTATTTATCCATCATTTTTCATTGCTGCAAATGACCATTGTATCTGTAAAATTGATAGTTTATCTTTTATTTTATATTAGGCTATCAAATCATCATAAAAGAACAAACAAGTACATATATTGTTAAAAATGTTGTTTGAAATGGAAGGGAACATGAAAATCCAATTGATAGAAACTTTCTAAATATCAAAAAGTAAAATTTTATGCTTATAGTGTGTTCTTGTGAGAATTTATATGACTTTGTCTGGTTTTATTAGAGACGAGGGGGTGTTATTATGGTAATAACCATTATATTTAATAGCAAATTTGATACCAACACTCTTCTGTTATTGTGCTGTTGCCTTTCCAGAAGCAGTGGTAGTGCAGGGTTACCCATAAAAAATAATGACAGACTCACATAATGATTAAACTTCTGTATATACCTTGAGGCTATGTTTGACTTATAATTGCAAAAGCTGGTATACAATTGAAAAAGCAGTAATTATTTTTGGAAAGCCTGATGTGACTAAATTATAAATTTAAAGGTTTCCATGGCATGCAGCCTGACAGGAGTTAGCTGATAAGTTTCACTTTGTGGGGGGGGGGGAGATGGTTAAAACCAGGTGAATTATATTGACCATAGCACATCTAGCCACTAGAAAGGGATAATCATTGTTTTTCAAAAGAGCATTGAGTAGAAAATCAAGTATCATAATTGTGTGTTTGCTATCTGATTTCTGTGTTATAAATTAAACATCTGAAATAAACTAAACCAAGGGTTCTTAATCTTTTTTCCAATTTAAAAAATTGGAAAACTTACCTTTTTAAGAGCAGTTTATATTTTTTAAAAGGAGCCCTGAAAAACCATAGGTTTATTGTTAAACAGGTAAAGAAAACCTTATACATTCTTTTTTTTTTGCAGAAACAAAATCATTAATTTTGAAATGTTTTGGTAAATTTGTGTTTGAATACAGAAATCAGATAGAAAAACAATACAAATATAACAACAATATTCAAATATACAATAGGAAAAATATACAAATATTGTACCATTCCTAATTCCGTTACCACCTTATCTTGCTGGACATGCAATTTAAGGTAATGCTTCTCCCAAATATGATACTGATCTATGCTATAATTGTGTCATCATCATTGAAGCTGGTGAACAAAGTATTTGTTCTATTGCTAGCAAGTGTGATTTAAGGTAATTAAGGTAAACATAAAACATACTAGTCCAGGAATTTTAGCTCAAAAAAGTGTCGAACCCGAACAAAATTGCAATATAAACGAAAATGGTACCAAAATGATCAGAAAAAAATTCTGTACAACATACTAAAAGTCCCCATAAATCCGAGTGGGGCAAGTACCCAAAAAACAGGGGAAAAGGGGGAAATGCAGGGGAAAATGGGAAAAATGCCGAACATGCCCAGAAAATAGTTTAAAGTGAGTTTTTTGAGGTTTTCACATACGCTGATTACAAAATTGACATCTAAAATTCAGTATAGAAAAAGAGTACTACGGAAAACAGGGGAAAGAGGGGAGAAAGGAGAAGAATACAGGGTAGGGGTAGAAAGCAGTTTGAAAGATATTTTCTGGGGTATTCCTATCTGGTGATTACGAAATTGAGAACTAAAATGATATAAAAAAATTGATTAACATAAAATGGGGAAATGGGGGGGGGGAGAGGAAAAAGGGAAATATACAGGGTAGGGGTAGAAAGCATGTGGAAATGTTTACAAATGTTAATACAGGAGATCTATACAGTTTTGGCTACTCCATAGTTTCGGAAAAGGCAAAAAAACTCAAGAAAGAAATATGGAAAGATACTGAAATTACTTTATTCCATATTCCTTGCTGTTATCAACAAGCGCGTGGGCTCGTCAACATAATCCTGTTCTAATTCGACATTCAGTAAGAGAAGCAAGGTATGGGGCATTCACAGCTGCGGGGCATAATCTTTATGCCAAGTCAGTTCATCTTTTTCTTCAGATGATGCAGGAACTTGAAACATTGAATCCACAGCTCATCAGACAGTTTGCAAGCGGCAAGTTTATTGCCCGACAAAGTGATTGTTATTGGCTGGATTGGCTCCAGACCTCGTCATTGAGACAGTGCTGATGAAGAGCCTAAAAACAGATGGAGGGCTGACAAGAGGAAAAGGGATGACTGAGCTTCAGAGAAACATATGGACAATGTCTATGCCAGCACTCGCTTCAGTGAATGATCTAATGCAGAAACTGATGGGCCTAGAGTACAGTTCTAGTGAACAGCACATTACTGCAACCGCAGCACGAATAAAGAGAGATACTAAGGATCTACTGATGTTTCTTGAATTCCTTCTAGAGAACTGTCCTTTCACTAGTTCCACAGAGCTTAGAAGTATAGGTTCCAGGCTGATTGCCCAAAAAGGCGTCAATGCAGAGGATGCTAAAGCTGTAGGTGAGCTGATCCTCCAGTGCATGGATGGCCAATCCATTGAAAGTTTTTCATTCAGGAAGAAAGACAAAGTCGTTACACTAGCATCTGATGGGAACATAAGGATAGATGACGAGATTTTGCATATTGACCCTGCACTGCTTTTTCAACGTCTTTCGACTGCTGCCCATACATCTGAAAATGACATGGCAGAAACTCTATGTTACAAACTGTGTAGTTATCTGCCTGCTTTGTTTGAGAATTCTGGCATAACTTGTCAGCCAGACAAACCTGCACTAGCGAAGGCAATATGGAAAGAAGCAAAAACGGACTCGATTCACCACCTGCCAGTGTCAGATTGTGTCACTGTAGTTGATGGAGGTCTGCTTCAGCAAGTACCTTGGAAGATTGGTGATACTTATGATTCAATCTGTGACAGCTATGTTAGTTTTGTTACTCGATGCTGTACCTCCCCTACTGTTGTCTTTGATGGATACAGCGCTGGTCCAACCATGAAAGATGCTACCCACAACCGACAGTGTAAGGGAAGCCAGCATCAAGTGATTGATTTTAGTTTAGGGATGAAGCTCCAGAAAAAGAAGGAAGAGTTTTTGAGCAACTCTCAGAACAAACAGCAAATTATAAGCTACATCGGGGAAAAACTCAGAGCCAAAGGATCTGAAGTCATCCATGCAAAGAACAATGCTGACTATCTAATCGTGAAGACTGCCATAATGAAAGCAGAAAACTCTGAAACAATAGTTCTTGGCAATGACACTGACCTTCTGATTCTACTCTTGTATCACCTCCCTCCTAATGCAAAAACACTCTACTTCGAATCGTCAACGAACGCAAAAGAAGCAATAACACGGTTCTGGTGCCTCAACAAAGTTAAAAAAATGGGAGAAGTATCCAGGCTACTTCTGGTAGGGCACGCACTCTTGGGATGTGACACGACCTCACGAGTTTTCGGACTTGGAAAGCAAGCTGTGCTACTTCTTTTGAAGAAGAGCAAAGTGTTCAGAAAAAAATGCAAAATGTTTCTGGATGAATCATTGTCTAAAGATGAAATTGTGAAAGCGGGTGAATATCTTCTCCTCAGCTTGTATAAAGCATGACCAAACGAAGATCTCACTAAGCTGCAACATCGAATTTTCTTGGAAAAAGTTTCTTTGTCAAATACTAAGGCGTTTGTTAAGCCTGAAAGGCTTCTGCCAACCAGAGCTGCAGCTTCATTCCACTCCCAGCGAGTGCGCCTCCAGGTATCCTGTTGGAAAGGGGAACCAGCTGACCTCGACCCGGCTGACTGGGGTTGGGTCCTCAGAGACCATAAATACTCACCTGTGATGACTGATTTGTTGCCTGCACATCAGACTCTTTTGAGTGTCGTGAGATGCAACTGTAAGACAGGCTGTTAGAACTCGCGATGCAACTGCAAGAAAAATAGATTAGAGTGTACGTTTGAGTGTGGAGAATGTCAGGGTATCAACTGTTTGAACAGGGACAACGAGATTGTCGAAGACGAGGAGCTCGACTAGTGACATCAATGCTGTGTTTTTCAAGTCAACTCCACTGCCTTAAAAAGTGCAGATTTTACCTATAGTTAATGAAGTTCTTTTTTTAGTTTTCTATTCAACAATATTGCCTTCGAAAGTCCAAATTTTACCTATAATAGCTGAAGTTTTATACTGTGATCACTGCCAAGTGGTTGTTTTCTTTATGTTTAGTAATTCAAATGGTTGTAAGAAATGTCTGTGATTCAAGAAAGTAAAAGTTTGATACTTAAGCGAGTTATTTTGTCCATAGGCCTACTTATTAGCCATTAGCAGCTGGCTCAGGAGTCAGGCTTCCCTTCCCCTTTTCCGTTATTTCCTCCAGTTTTGTTCGTTTTCATGGTTCTCGTTTTCTTTCCTTCATTTTAGGTGTCAGTTTTGTGATCAGCAGATAGGAAAACCCCAGAAAACACATTTCAAACTGATTTCTACCCCTGACTTTAATTGTCCCTTTTCTTCCCCTCTTTCCCCCTTTTCCCTCGTTATGGTGGGGCTCATGTTCTTTATTTCATTTTAGATGTCAGTTTCGGGATCAGCAGATAGAAAGACCCCAGAAAACATATTTCAAAGTGCTTTCTACCCCTACCCTGTTTTAAAATTTTTCTCCTCTTCCCCCTGTTCCCCCCGTTTTCCATAGTACTTTTATTCTATACTGAATTTTAGATGTCAGTTTCGTGATCAGCGTATGGGAAAGCCCCAGAAAACTCACTTTGAACTATTTTCTGGGCATGTTCGGCATTTTTCCCAATTTCCCCCGCATTTCCCCCTTTTCCCCTGTTTTTCGGGTACTCGCCCCACTCGGATTTATGGGGACTTTTAGTATGTTGTACAGAATTTTTTTTTGATCATTTTGGTACCATTTTCGTTTATATTGCAATTTTGTCTGGGTCAAACCCTAAAAGTCCTGGACTATACTTCACAGATTTAAAGAAGATACAATGAACATGTAGATTACTGTGGCTTAATTGCCACACACAAAAAGAGCAAGCAGGCCTTAAATGCAGAAACAACTAGAGAATTAAATAGCCTTGCTTAATAAATTCACTTTAACTGATATGGCATAGAGGTGGAAGAAGCATATGCAATGCAGACCATTTTTGTATTTGGTTGATTCCAAGATTTACTGTTTCACACATATTTGTTCAAGGAACACTAAACTGAAGTGAAGTACAGTATTCTAATAGGCCTAGTGGCTGCACTGTAAACTTATAGTCAGTGGAAAAGAGACAAGATGAAAGTAACTAAAGGGTCTTTTATTGACTCAGAGGGCACCATGTCCAAATCTTGATCAAATGAAACACTATGAAGTTTGAAATTTTGTTAATATAAATTCCCTGATCCTTAATGTATATAGCTGAGTTTATCTCAATACACTTTGTATAGTACTTGGCTAGAAAATCATTACATAAACATTTAACCCTATACATTTCTCTTGATTGATGTGTCTTGATTGATGTGTGTGAAGTTTTCTTGGGGCTTAAGTTTCCAATTGGTTGATCAGGTCTTTAGCCCTATACAGACTGTTGTTATTCTGAATTCTGAATTTTATCCAAATGACCCATTAGTTCTATCATTGACAAAAATGGTTTATTAGAAACATTGCTAAAAAAAAAAACGATTTCTTTGGTTTTCCTTGGCCAGTGATCAAGTCAATCTGACTTAGTAGACATGGGTAATTGGATTCTTTTATGGCTACAGGTTGGACTCAGACTCTCTTCTACATCTACTGAAGGTCTCCTACTTTTATGCTGAGACATTGCACAAGCAGATGTGTACACCTGCAGCAACTTCAGACCATAAGGCTTACAGTAATATTGATTCATTTGTTCTTGAAGTAAATGCTCTGACATATGAATTTAAAAGTAGCCAGCTGTTACTGATGGCTGTATCAATGAGCCACCAAAAAATTGTTATGTACCATTTCTGCATCCAAAATTTCATCTGTAGCCTCTATAGGTCTGTAGCCTCTGCTGTTCATATAAAAAAGGGACTAATGTTTAGTGTATGTGAAATTCAGCTCCATGGTTATTAATAAGTTCCTCCAAAGCTGAAAATATGATATTCAGTGATGTCACAATTATCACAAAATGAGTCAGACAACATTTCATCTGGAATTTCAATAATATACTTGGTAGCTTTAGCTGCATCAGTTCTTATATTTTTCTACTCTTTTTCTTAGTCTTGCATGAATCTCTCATATGAATGTGCTATCTAAAATGAAATAAAATATTCTCTTTGTCTCTCCTCTAGCTCCAAACAATTCCACACTTAAAAAGGAGGAAAAAAACCTGCTGAATGGTTTATTTCATATTACCTTAATTTGTACTGTGAAACAAATTAAGATCCATCTTGATCTGTTAATTGCTCTATGCTTGATGATGTAAATGATTAAACATCAAATGCCCCCCCCCCCTCCTGGTACTTCCAGGGAACACCATTCCATTTGACATCCAATGACTTTGAAAATTTGATTATTGGGTGCTGAGACTGTTGTATTTGAGAGACTATTACTGTGGTTTACTACATGACAGGAGAAAAACTTTTGTTGGTGTCAAGTTTTGACAGATGGCTTAAACAGCTTCTTTGAAGGTCCCCTCCTGTCAGTGCCAAAATTTTGGGCTATTGACAAATGAATTTGGGGGGGTCTCTTGTGAAGTAAGTTTATATATCATAAGCATATCAGCTCTTTGTCATCAGCAAACTGGTGTGGATAATTTCTGCTCCTTCAAACGTTCATCATAAGGCTTGTCTCTTATCTTAGATACTGCCTTTGTGGCTCTCTTTGCACCCCTTCCAGAAGCTGTATGTCACCCCTGTATCCTGGTCATGCTATGCACATTCCAAAATCAAGCACTGGTCTGACAAAGGCCTTGTAAAAACTCACAAAAACATGGGAGACCTACTGGATATAATTTTCTTTAAGAGTGCTTGGACAGAGTTTGCACGAGACAGTCTTTTTGCAGTTTGAATGGAACTTACACTTGTTGTCAACAATAATTCCAAAATCCTTTCTTCATCCACACTTTGCAGCTCTTGAATATTATTTACAGCTGGATTGACCATAGTATATTTGAAACCTGGGTTGGACTTGCCAAAATGAATAACACTACATTTTTCAATATTGAAGGTCATGTGCCATGTTGTTACCCAGTTTTGAATATGGTCAAGATCTGCTTGTAGTGACTGCACCAAACAACTTTGAGTCATCTGCATAGAGAGTTAGATGATTTGTAGTTAAAAATATTGTTTATAAAATTATTGAATAGGGTGGGTCCTAAGACACTACCCTGCAGGACACCACTGGTGACTCCATATCTCTTAGAGAGGATTGTTTCTCCTTCATTAGTGAAAAGCCTCACTCTTTGTGTTCTATCTGTAAGAAAAGATGAGATCCAGGCCACAAGGTCTTCATTAATTCCACATGAGATAAGTTTTTTGTTCAAGTGTGGACATGGAACCTTGTCAAATGCTTTTGCAAGGTCAAGCAACAAGACATCCACAGGTAAGCCCTGATAGATCCTGTTACAACATCATAAGTCTCCAGCAAATTTGTTTCTACAGACTTTCCTGGTTGAAAACTATGTTGGATGGGCAATAGTATCCCATTAAGTTTGAGGTGCTTCATGACAGAGTCATTTACCACTCTTTCCAGGATTTTAGCAACAGGAGAAGTTATACTTATGGGATGTTAGTTTTCTGTTCTGGCTTTATTTCCCTTTTTGAACAAAGGGGTGACAAATGCTGTTTTCCAATCTGTTGGCACTTCCTTGGTACACATGGAGAATTTGAATAATTGGGAGAGTGGCTTGGCAATGTCTTCAGCAACTTCTTTTAGAAGACATGGATGTAACCTATCTGGCCCAACTGATTTGTTGACATCTAGCCATTTAAGTTGTTCGAGGATATTTGACCTACCAATCTCAATGTGCTCCATTGGATGGTGGATTTGTGCAGGTTCAACATTGGGCAGGTCTGTATCTGATGTGCTACTAAAAAGAGAGAGAAACTGGTGGTTCAATTCACCTACAATTCTTTTGAAATCTGTCAGTTCAGCTCCTGAAGCAGTTTGCTATGATATTGATTGCCAACAAGGACTTAATGAAAAATGTTGCCAAAATTTCTTTGGGTTATGCTTTCATTCTTCAGCTAGTGTGGCTTCATGGTTCTGATAAAGTTTCTGGTTAAACTTCTCAACTTATCTCTTGCTATTTTGAGTCTCTTGTACTGGTCTGGACTCTCAGTTGCTTTGTATTTTTTCCAAGATCTCTCTTTTTTTGTTGAACTACTTCTTAATTTCCTTGGTCATGAATGGAAGAGTCCTTGGCTTTCTCCTGTAAGATACAGAAGAGTTGCTGTTTTGGATTCTAAGTAAAGTTAATTTGAAATTTTCCTATTACTCCTCTACTGATCCCTGTAAAATTTCACTCCAGTTTACCATTTTTAGTTCCTTCCGGATGGATTTGTAATCTGTGAAGACCCTTTTAATAAATCTATTAGTTACAGTCTTTAGATCAAGCTATATTTCTATAGCTATGTGGTCACTCTTACCAGTGGGGTGTAAGTACTCAATATGTTCCATTAGGTCTTGGTTATTAAGGAAAATAAGGTCTAGAAGGGTTGGGTCCTGGAAGATTCTATATCTAGTTGGTTTATCAACAGCTTTATATAGGGAGAGGTTATGCATACAATGAAGGAATGGTCTCTGTGTTGCACCGTCTTCATGATAACCAAATCTCTCTTTCCATGATATTTGTGGGAAATTAACATCTCTAGCTATTAGCAAATTACCTTTATATGATCCACTGATTATTTGAAAATGATCTGCTATGACTTGTTCTGTAACAATTTTAGATGGAGCTGAAGGGCTTCTATATTTTCAAGCAATTCTTGTAATATCAGGGTCAAGTGGAACATTTAGATCAAAGCAGACCAACTCAACATAATCATTAATAGCGGGAGTATCTACCACTTTAACATCATATTTTGCTCTAACTATTACCAATACACCCCTTCTGCAATTATTTGCACTCAAGTCTGATATTACCTTCTATCCACGAATAGAGATATGACTATCCTCCAATTGAGTATTACTATTCTTGGGACTTACCTCTGTTAACATCACCAAATTGTATCCCTTATTTGTTACAAGACTTTTTACTTCCTCAACTGTATTGGTTAACAGATCTACATTGACTACCAGTAATAGAAACTCCTTGTGGTTTTGTATATATACTTTTTCATCCTCATCTGCTCTATTTGGTTTGAGACACTGTTGTCACTACACATCAACTCAAACAGAAGGGATGAAACATTATTACTACTTGAGAGAGATTCAGCAGTGACAAACGTTGCTGATTCTGAATTTGATATTGGATCACTTTGTGTTCTATTATTCATTTCATTATTTATATAAACAACACTTTCAGATGAACAGTCTTTCTTTCAAACATGACTACAAATTACTCCATTAACTCAAGTTTTTTTGGACGATTTTTTCACCTCTTATGACAAGTTTGTTTTCGCCCTTAGACATCCAGTCCCAAGCTCTGTAACTAGAGCTCTATGCTTTTCACTATCCTCTTTTGAGTTGTTTTTACAAAATTGTACTGCATCTTTGAGTGCATGCCTTTCAAAAGACTGTTTGGCTATTTTAAATCCAACTGAAGGGTTACTCACTGTGAACACTGAAAACTGGGACAATAGGCGCTGGTTCTGCTGGGGTACTAGTGATTGGGTTCTTTGGCTTAAGTTGCTGGGCGTTAAAAACTTTGGTGTCAATTGAATAGTTATGCAAGAAGAAGTGTTTGATGGAAACAACGTCAGCCTTACATTGCTGATCATGGCCATACAAAGGATTTTTGGGCATACCAACGGCTATCATATTGTTCTTCCTTCATTGATGGTCTCTGTCATTTCTCATAGACTCACCTTGTTTCTTATCAACTTGTTCAGCAAATATTGTTTATTTGGAAACTGCTGCTTCAAACAAGCAATATATAATGTCATATTTTCTTTAAATTCTGTATTTTTGAACAAACATTGTCTATTTTTGTATTTTTACAAGAAGTATGTAATGTATTATTTTATACCTTTAACGTCTTTTTTTCCACAGACTGATAAATCACAAGCATCAAATGAATAAAAAAGGGGGAAACGTCCCCCAAAAGTCAAGGAATCTTTTCAAAAGTCACACCATCAGATTCACCATATAAGAGAACCTTACTGAAGAGGTTTCAAGCTCCCATCTGCCTAAATATGGAATTATGTATTTACTTTTGGCCAGAAGAAAGATTATGGATGCATTGTATTGAACCAATGGTCCTAGAAGAGGCCTCATTTGAATAGAAATTAAAAGTTCTAGTGTCATTTTAAGTGACAAAAAAATTGGAGGGCAATTGAATTAAAAATTGTCTCTCATTTTTTTATTTCCAATTTACTAGCTTAAACATTGTTTACATTTTTACTTCTTTCCATAAACCATCAGTTCACAGACACACTGGTTAGCCATTTGCTCATTGGGTTCAGAAATCATTAATTTACTGCACCATCTTTTCTATGTCCAAAAGCAGTTTCAAAAGTTGATAATTTCTAGTCATAGATGGCAATCCATCCATTCAAAATGACTGCTGTTTTTCATTAAGTCTAAAAAGCTTTGCGTTAATCACATTTTCGATAGTTAAGGGTAAATCATTTACATGTGCACAAGATAAAACAGAAATATCCTGACCTAAATAATCCTGAGTGTGAAGGTGAGGGGGGGGGGTGTAATTTGGAAAAGAAATTATTTGACCAGTGTTGAATTTTGCTTTTCAATTGTTCTTTATTTTTTAGGCTTTCTTAACAGACGTTACTGATACAGAAATTGTGGTTGCATTTGAAAATGAGTAAGTATTGCTTTCAATATTTAGTTCTTTAGGTTATATTAGAAGATATTTAGTTTATAAATATCTGCTTGGGATTAGATAGTCATATATAACTTTTGTTTAGATATTTTTAACTATATATATCCTTAGGAGATATATAGTTTTTTAGGAGATGTTAAATATTTAGGTTATCTTTGGTTTATTAGATTATTATTTATTATAACTATTTTATTCAATAAAGGAGGAAGTCATAGGCTTTTTGCATAACAACACAAAAAAATAACAGCTCAAACAGCAATACTGCAAAACCCAAAACAAGAAATAAAACGAAAAAATATTCATAAATAAAAAACAACTATGTAACAACTATATTACAGAAACTGTTTGTCATAGAACTCAGTTTCGACAAGAGCACTCTTAAATGATTGCACTGTTTGCATAGAAACTACGGTATCAGGTAAACTATTCCAAAGTTTAGTTGTATGGTTAACAAAGCTACATTGACCTATTTACTTGAGCACTTGTGGCTGATACAGTTTATACGAGTTTTGTCGAGTGGCTGAGTAATGACTAAGTTTGAAAAAATCAGCCCAGTCCACATTATCAACACCCTTCATAATACAGAATGTATTGATCAGCTCAATCCTATCCCGTCGAAACTCTAGAGAAGGAAGTCCCAACCACTCCAGTCGACGCTGATATGGTAAATGGCTCAAATATGGCACAAACTTTGACGCCCAATGTTGAACCCTTTCAATTTGCTGCAAGTCACATTTCCATGTAGGATACCACACAGAGGAACAATATTCTACCACCAGGCATACTATTGTCTTGTATAGTGTCATAAAAGTGTGAAGGTTAAATTTCATGAAACTTCTCTTAATCCAAAGCAGACTGTAATTAGCATTTCGTGAAATTATTGACACATGCTTGTGAAACTTCAACTGGTTATCAAAGTGGATACCTAAATCCCTTACTGAATCTGAAGATGAAACAGGTGTATCCACAAGACAATAATGATAAGTCGAGCTTTTTGAAAAGTAATGGAGTACAAAACATTTTTGATGGTTTACAAACATGGAGTTCAATTTACATCAATCATTTAGGGCATTCAGATCCTCTTGAATAAGGGTGACATCTACCGGGGAGGTAACACTTTTATACAGTTTTATATCGTCTGCAAATAGTTTGACAGTGGAGTGACGAATTACTTCAGGCAAATCGCTGACAAACAAACAAAATAACACTGGGCCCAAACAACTGCCCTGTGGCACACCACTTAAAATCGGACTCTCACTTGAAAGTGCACTACCGACTATAACTTGCTATGAACAGCCTGATAAATAATCTGTAATCCATGTTAAAGTTCTACTGCCTAGCTTATACTTTTCACATTTTTCAAGCAACAAACTAATTGAAACTTTGTCAAATGCTTTACTGAAGTCAATATACAAGCAATCAAACTTCGAAATGAGATCAGTCATATTTTAGAAATCTTTTACAACTTCTAGCAACTGCGTATTACATGACCTGTTTTTTCTTAAACCATGCTGTGATGGATGCCATAGTTTATTTTGGTTTAAGTAATCCTGTATCCGATATACAATAATCTTTTCAAGAACTCGCGAAAAAGTTGAGGTGTTTGAAATTGGACGATAATTTACAAATTGGGATTTAGATCCTCTTTTGTAGAGTGGCTTTACAACCACTTTTTTCCACGCTGCAGGGCATTTACCACTCGGTAGACAGTGGTTAAACAAAAACGCAAGAGGTTCAGCTAAACACGAGGCTGTCTTCTGAAGAAAAGTGTTAGAAATACCATCTATATCTGGTGCTTTATTAACAGAAAGGTCACGGAGAATTTTTAAAACCTACTCTGAAGAAATGTCAGTCATTGAAGGGCACTTTGTCTGCTAAAACAAATTCGGTAAAATGGGGTGGACTGCATGCTTGGACATCATTTGGATTTACAAAAACTGACGAAAACACTTGATTAAACACATCAGCCTTTTTCTGAACATCACTTTTTAATTCACTTGTAGTTGGGTCATCAAAAATGCACGAATCAGTTGAGGAGTCAGTCTTATTTCTATTGACATACTTCCAAAACGTCTTTGGAGACCCTCAAATATTAGTAATGATAGACGATTCGAGTGATTCCCGGTTAACGCGTAGAGAACGAGTGGTGTGATTCAGAGCCATTTTATATGCACACCACGAATCTTCATTTTTTTCCAACATATACTGTCTCCATTGTTTATTTTTAACACTAATAGCATCAAGTACAAATTTTGGCCTAGAGGTGGCAGCATCTTAAGGTCTAATATGTAATCTGGATAGATGACGATGAAATATAAATACAAATTCCCCTTTTCAAATGCTTGTTGTACACGACATTATAGCCACTCAGTTGAAAGAAATGTACTTTGGGGTTAAGACAGTGCTTTGGGAGCACCTCAGTCATGATAACTATTTCAGGTTCCTGCAAATTTACCAAAGGATAAAGTCTGTCAAGTTTGTTTGAAAGTACATCAGGATTTGTATACAACATAGAAAGATTATTCTTCCATTTCTTGCCTGGAGGGGGCCGCTTGTCCCTAATGTTTCTTTGAATCATGTTACCTTCTAACTGTCTATTTATACTGGTTACATTGTAGGGTGAAACGTTTAATGTTGCATTGCAGCTAGAAGGGCTGCAAAAAATCTCACCGTTTTTTGGAACTATAGAGTTCCTACGTATAACCAAATCCACTTTGCCCTGTGCACGCCTGACCTGCAACTCCTCATCAGGGGCGTTACTAGCCAAAAATTTTTTTTTTGGGGGGGGGGAGCCAATAGATTTTACTGACTGGCTGGTCATTTTTACCGACTTTTTTTTTATTTTGTTAATAATTAAAAAAAGTTTGAGTTTAACTTCTTGTGCTTTGTGTTAATACCGAATCGCTATCATAGGAACTCCAACGGTTTTCCTGAATGAATTGAGCCTGACCCCCCCCCCCCCCCGAAAGGCACATCTTTAATAGGCTATAATATCCTCTGATATAGCGAACGATTTTGCTCTTTTCTTGTGGAATAAAGCAATTGATGAGGAGAGGTATCTGGGTCTTTGCACATGCACCATAGACGATGAGCCCATAGTCAATATGGGGTCTTATATGTGATTTATAAAACTGGAGTAAGGTTTTCTCCTTACAACCCCAGGGTGTAGAAAGAAGGGTGTATAATTGCTTTTCTATAGCATTTTTTTATTGTGTTTGAAATGTGGAGGCGGAAATTAAGTTTTTGGTCAAGCATGAGACCTAGGTAATTAATATGATTATCATCTGGAATAGTTGTTCCATTTAGAGTTAGTCTTGCATTAACATGATTTCGCTTTCGGTGAAACTGGATTATTTTTGACTTGGTAGGTGCAATGGGTAAATCTGAATGTTGAGAAAATTTTTCAAATTGGAAAAGTGACTTTTGCAGCTTTGACTGTGCAATCTCAAAGGTGTTGCCAGATGACCATAGTACCAGATCATCAGCATATTGTAGATTCGTGTGGGGGAGATTCATGTCCCAGAGATACAGGGCAAAAAGGAGGCAGCTGAGGACTGCTCCCTGAGGAAGGCCTTTGGTTATTGTCTTTTGGGGTGAAGAGGCTGAACCTACACAAACAATGAAACTTCGCAATTCTATGAGAGATTTTATAAAAGATACTAGCTTAGGGGGTAGTCCAAGGTTTTCAAGTTTAATTAATAGGATTTGGTGGCTCACATTGTCATATGCCCCTTCAAAATCTAGGAAAGCTGCAACTATGACATTATTTTTTGAGAATGATTCATTTATTGCATTTGTTAACAATATGAAAGCATCTGTTGAGGAATGGTGTTTCCTGAAGCCAGTTTGAGTGTGAGGGATCATATTATTTTTTTCAACAAACCAGAGGAGTCGGTAATAGATCATTTTCTCCATTATTTTCCCCATCACAGGAGTAATCATTATGGGCCTATAGGACTCCGGGTTATTTTTGGGTTTATTTTTCTTTAGGATTGGTAAGAGGGACGAACATTTCCAGATATTGGGGAACATAGATGAAGCCCAAGCATGATTATAACAATTTAGAAGTTCCTATTTGTATGAAGGGGTTAGATTCTTTATCCATGTAGGGTTTATATTGTCATAGCTGCCGCTAGTCTTGGTCCTAGTATGATGTATTGCATTGTTCATTTCCTGGATTGAAAATGGGCTGGTTGTATACTCGGATCCTGGGCGAGGTTGGTAACTTTGGTTCATAGGAATTGGGGGTATTTTGCTACAATTGTTTGATGTTAGCTTATTAACAAAAAGAGTGGCAAATAGCTTAGCTTTTTCATTATCATTGTCATAATGGGTATCATTATGTATAAGCGCATACAGGAGTGGGTTGGGGGAAGTCTTTCCCACAGATGTGGCTTATGACTTTATGTATAATTGGCTCATGTGTTTCTCTGGAGAGATTATTTGCAAAATTATTCCAGTAGTTATATTTAGCATTTATTATGGTCCTTTTTAGATTAGATTCTGCTTGTAATTTTTTTAAATATGTAGTAGGTGATGGTTTTTTTTAAGAATGTTCTCCTAGCTGCCTTTTTTGTTCTCCATTTATTTTGGCACTCATTTGTCCACCATGCTTTGGGAATATGTTTAGGGAAGGTTTTCCTGGGTGTTGTCCTGGGGATAGCATGATTAGCTGTATTTATTAGTAAAGATGCCAAAACTTCAGCATGTGTGTCAGCTATTGCGTTTGAAAGGCATGAATTTTGGGTGAAACTTCTAATTTCATCATTTAGCTTATTTTGGAACATAAACCAATTTGCTTTAGTGTTGATATATTTGGAGGTATGTGGTAGGGTTTCAGCAGGTTTGTTTAGGGAGCAAACTATGGCAAAGTGGTCAGTACACAGACTATTAATTTTATTTATATAAATTTTATTCAAAATATTTAAAGACACAATTTGTAGGTCAATTGTAGAGAAACTGCCACTTTTGGGGTTGAAATATGTATTCAGGTTTGGAGGGGTAGCAACAGCTAATT
Source organism: Artemia sp. Kazakhstan ARC1039 (assembly GCA_029168905.1). NCBI lineage: Eukaryota > Metazoa > Arthropoda > Branchiopoda > Anostraca > Artemiidae > Artemia > Artemia sp. Kazakhstan ARC1039. The sequence goes on along the minus strand of JAQQPU010003957.1, from coordinate 17,693 downwards.
CATTATTATTTGAAGTCGTATGCTCAATGAAATTACCAGCTTTATTTGCTGGTTTATTCCCCCACAAAAGGCTGTGGGCATTAAAGTCTCCACAAATAATAATATTTTTCAACATATTAGAATTATTTATATAGCTGAAGAAATCCATGGCATCTGTAGTTTGGCCATTAGGCTGAATTAGGGTTATTATTCAGCCAAACACTGATACCTATTGCATCAACATCATTTACAAAATCATTACAAAACTGATGTTTTCGTTGAAGTTTGTCTTTACAGGCGGTACTGGGCAATCTTGTTCCAGTAAAGGGGTTAACGGCTCTGATTCACTCAACGAAGCCATATCTTTAAATTCTTCTATTATTTCTGCATTCACTTTGATCATATCTTTAACAATGGAAAGTTCAACTAGTTCAAACTAGTTCAAAGTCAAACTATATAATAGTTTGCCACAAAGGGTTAACTTTTTTATAAATTCAGTTCAAGAATATTGTCATTTTGTTTTATTGCTTATTTGCCAATAGGCAAAATAAATGGATGGTCTGAAGCAGCATTTTCAGGGGCTTCAGGCTTCGCCCGACAAACGTCCTTTCCCAGGACCTTTAGGGGGGAGTCCCCCCTTAGAAACGCCCCTGGTCATGGCTGTCACTAGCCCTTTTCCTTTGGGAGCGGACAAAAAATGTGCTTTGAAAATCATAAACAGGCCGACTATACTCTATTTAAAAAGGCTTTCGTCTTCCAATCTTATCATAAAGGCAAAGGTATGCTAAAGAAAACCGATCTGTTTCTGTGGATGCTTGAATTCTGTAGGCCTATCTTAGTTTCGACCAGAGTTTCGAAGACGCAAAATTCCAGCTGGGGGGGGGGGCAAACATCAAGCTGGGTGGCGGGCAAACTGGGGTCTGGGGGCAGTTGCCCCCCCCCCCCCCCCCAAAGCAAAATAAGCCCCCGCCCCGCCTTAACCTTTTAATGTAAATCACTGCGCTAGTCAAGTGGAATCGTGTAGGCTATATGCACAGTGTAGACTATATGCTCCGTTGGAATGAACATTTTCTTAGGAGCTGATGCAGCAAATGGGTTAGTCACTACCTGCTCGGTCGCTAGGATCCAGTTCGGCTCAGGTTCATTTTTATGAAAACTGGCGTTATGACGCTTACGGTAATCCTTATCGAAAATATTCTTACACGCCGGGCACTTTATTTTCACCCTATTTGTCCTTAAACTTGGCATATTTTTTTTTATTGTTAATATGTTCTTTGTAATTGAAATCAATCGTGAAACTGAACTGAACCCCGATGTGGCGATGATTCACAAGCCGGAAGTTATCAACAAGTTGCTACCGAATAAATTTTCATTTGGTCATCCATTGTTTCCGGTCGATTTTGCCGCTCCAATTACCGAATGAGATCGAGATAGCGGCCCCTTAAAATCAAATCTAAAAATTGAGTCGGTAAAAATCGTCTCATTTACCGACTGACACAGAGGTTTTCGAGACTTAGGGAGGATCTAGATTTCAGTGGATGTCATGCCAGTGTTTTCATCTTCTTTCAGTAATTTCATTCATCTCATTTATTTATTTCAAAAATTGAGTCCGTAAAACCGCAGCTCTTCGCGCCGCGGTTTTACCGACTCAATTTTTTTTACCGAGTCACCGAAAATATTGGGGGGCGTCCCCCTCCCCCCTATACGTGACGCCCCTGCTCCTCATATAACTTTGCTCTTTTCTGGCAATCAGTCTTGGGTATATCATTTCGGAACTGGATCGTACCTGACCCTTTTCTTTCGTAAGACTTTTGCAGAATCTGCTTCTTAGTTTTGAAATCTGGGACTGAGAATAATATGGGAACAGGCCTTTTTTCGGTAATGGTGGTTACAACTTGGCTTTGCTGACTCCTCAGACGACGGACATTAGAGACGCTTATGTTTGGGAGCCCATAATCACTCACAAGATATTTTTTTATGTAGAGTTCATCATTTGTCTGAGGGGGGACACCAAAAACAACAATATTTAGCTTGCGACGCTGACGGTCTCTATCATCTGCAACCATCTGTTTAACTTTGGTTTCAAGCTGCATCTCAAGATCTTTTTTCAACGTCTAAATCTCCGACTCAACCAAATTCTGAACAGCGTCCTTGTGAAACGAGGGAGACTGTTCAAGGGTTGTCAAACGGCTCTCAACATTACCAAAACGGTTTTCAATGTCGGTGGTTAGCTGTTCTCGAAGTTCGGAAAATGCTTCTTTCACTGCATCTTTAACTTTGGTGTCCAGTTCATTTACTGCACAGTTCATTTACTGTCTAAAAGTTTCTGAATATCGTCCAAAGACGCCCTACCTGTCACTTGTGGGTTACCTTTGCAAACTGGGCATTTCCACTCGCAGCCTACTCGCCGTGTCATTTTAGTTAGTAGAGAGTATTCAGCCTCTGACATTTCCAGACAATCAATGCATAACCAGAGGCTACATCCGTCACAGTTCATAGCACTTGAATCTGTATCTAAGTTCTCATCACATGTTGCGCACATATCGGTCCCATTTTTGGGGCTCTGACGAGGTCTTTTTGGTGGCATTGTATTCAAGCTTTAAGGATTCGTTCTAAGGTAGACAAGACCCGTGGGAAGTGCAACACACAAATCACCTGATCCCAGCAGTTTAAGGACACAAGATCCCGCTAGTACTATACGGTTCTTGAATGTTTGTTGTTGCTCCCTTCTGCACAGGCAGTCTCCGAAAAATGCAGCTTGAATTTTTACGTCAAAAATGCTTAAAAACGGTTGAGCTAATTTAATCTATGATAATAGAAAAATATAATATTTAGCTATATTTGGAAACTTTGTATTTGGCAACTATGTATTGCCAGAAGAAACAGGTGTACTTTAAGTAATCCTTTATTTGTTTACAATCCTTTGTTTGTTTTAATTTGAATTCAATTAGAATTCAAACACAATGGATTAATTCTCATGGGAATAAAAATAAATTATCTTCCAGGTAACTTCAAAGACCAGGTAAGTGAATTCACACTTTGAGGAAAGAAACTTAAGGATGGATAATAGTTGGAAATGATAAATATTGGTACCAATAACTGCTTTACCACATGAAATTAGCCAGTAATCCTGTATTCAATTTTCACTTAGATTAAGTTGCTGTTGGTCAGATCTTGTGTTCTTGTGATCTTGTGTATTATATTAGGTTTGTTTAGAGATTGAATCAATATAGTGGGAATTACAAGGGTTAGAAGCGGAATTGAGTAAGCTTTTCTCATTCTTGAAACAATTTCACTGTGAAATTTAGCATTTTGTATAAGATATCAGCATTACATCTTTTCTTTTATTCAAATAAATTTATTACTTGAACTCTCCAAGGCTGAGTAGTCAAATATCCAGTATTGCTTGATTTACTGCCTTCTTATGAAACAGGTCAGTTGAGAAATAAGTAAATGATTGCTTGATATTGCTTGTTTTTACCCTAAGGTGATGTGACATCTTCAAGAATCACCCTATCTTGTCCATCAAAAACTTGTTTCGAATCGATTGGGCGGTCTTGCCATAACTTTTAGGGCTGAATTAAGAGATCCGAATAAATGACAGTAACCCAACATCTTGGGAAAACCATTTAATCATTTGGCTTATTATTAGTTAATCAGGGAGATACAAAGGGGAAAGGGACGCTCAGGCAAGTGGCTTCCTGAGCTTTTGGAGCTTTGACCTATCCAATGTAAAATCCTGTGTACATACCTGGCCATAGTTGTTGATTTTTTATTTATATCAGAAAAAATTCAAAGCATGTTCAAAAGTGTGGTTCAATCCTGCTTTCTAGGGCCATGATGAGCGAAAGTTTGAGGTGGCTAGTTCACATTCTGCAGATGAACAATGGCAGATTGTCAAAAATTGTCCTTTTTGGCCAACCATCTAAGGCTAAATGGAAAGCAAGTTGTCTGCAGTTGCGGAGGGAGGATGTCATAAAGAAAGATTTAAGGAAAAGGTGAACTTCCTGGGAGGGTGTATAGAGGGAGACTTTGAATATATTTGGGATGGAGGAGGTGCTTGCGTAGCTGTGTTGGCCTCAGGCGGCTCGGTGCTATGGTGAGTTGTTAGTAGTAGTAGTAGTAGTATAAAAATTGGCCAAATTCGGTTGATGCAAAATTGACCTTTTTCGTCTTTTCTTCTAAATGACTATTACGAACAACTGAGGTGAGTTGTCTGCAGCAATAGTAGTAGTTCCAAATTAGCCCTGAGCATGAAATTGCCACGCGTATTACGTGCGCAGGAAGCGCTTTTGATAAGTTAAGAAACATTTGGAGAAGTGCCACTTTCTCTTTGAAGCTGAAATTGATGCTCTTCAAGAGTAATGTCCTGTCATTGCTATTGTATGGTTCTGAAAGCTGGGTGCTGACAAAACAGCTGGATAAAAGAATCCAAAGTTTTGAAAATAATTGTCTTCAACGGATTATCAGAATCAACTGGATGGACAAAATTACCTACTCATTCATTAGAGAGTAGACTAAACAACCACTCGTTATTGATAAAGTCATAAGCAGTTGGTGGCAATATTGGGGACACATAGTTAGAATGGGCAGTAATTGCCTGTCTCATGATGTTTGGTGTTGGACTCCTCCAGGAGTTTGACGGTGCGAATGACAGAAGGCTGCGCTTGGGAGATGCCTAGAAAAAGACGCAGGGCTCTCAAGAACATCCCTGGATGATCTTTGGGCAAAGACGCTGAAGAGGTCATCGCGGAGAGGCATCGTTGCCACCTTATGCGCCGACCGGTGTGGGAAGTCCTAAGTCTAAGTAATTAAGTAATTAGGCATTCTGCTGCATGTGCATTGCTGCGTGCACATATGACATTAGATTATTGGGTCTCAGAGAGTTATGAGCAATAACTTTATTTGGACATAAAGAAAGGCATAGTGTATTTACAAAATGCTGAATTACGCAGTGGAATCAATTCAAGAATAGGAAAATTTACTCCATTTTGGGTACAGTCCTGATCATTTCAAAATCACAATTTTTATGATTTCAATTCATCACTAGTTATAATATTTTAAATGCTTGAGTAGAACATGCTTCTGGGTTATTTTATATAAAATCAGCCGGGGCATGATACCCATGGTTTCAGATTTTGATGAAACGGTGCAGGTGTATACCTTTCTGAGCCTGTGCAACCATTAATGTTTTTTGCATAGCTTTTTGGTTTCACAGAAATTCAAAATTTTGACTTTTTGTATCATAGAAAACAAATACTAAAAGATTGTTTACTCATAGAATCTTTTCACAAAATCTTCCCTGTTAACTCAAAATTTATTTTTTGTTTTAATATATGAAGAATGCAAAAAAAAAAAATTAATCACCCAAAGAAGTCAGAACAAATTGTGCTAATTTTGTTTTTGTCAATATTTGAGTTTTAGGCTCATATTATTTGCTAGAGTCTATTCTAGACTGTGAAAACAATAAACTGAGTGGGGGCCTTATCTTGGCTTATTTATGCCATTTTTTTTTCTTTATTGGGTCTCTGCTTGCTTGGCTTGGTTTACAATTCAGAATTTGGCGTTTTTAACCAACTTCCAGTATTTTTGTATGCTTCAAAATTGAAGCCTTAGTACAGAACAAAAGCAAGGACAAAGAGTAATGGGTATCTAGCAGGTGGCAACACTTGGCATTTTTCAAGCTTTGTAATGATTTTTCTGTAGAGACCTGAGATCAGATACTTATTGCCACCCTAATTTTACCAATTTCACTTGTTAAATTAAATATTATCATTATTACAGTGAAAAAATTTCCAAGTGTACCCCAATGCTAGATGATGCTGATAAGTTTTTTTTGTTAACACTAGTGCCAGTTTCCACTCGAGTTAGCCATTCTCTTTGAGTAAGGGGTTAAAAGGGATCTTTAAAGCTGTCTATTGGGGGAATAAAGAGATAATCCTCTTGAGATGTAGCTTGAGATTTGTTTTGATATCCAAACTCTCATAATGCAGTATCACAAGGAGAAAAAACAATAGGTCCACAGATAATATTTAAGTTTGTTTTCTATGAGAAGGTGAAGGAATCATTTACCTCTCTACCACCACCCCAATTATGTACTGTAAATCATGTAATATAAATATTTTCCGATTATATTCTCAATATTAATGTAATTTCGGAAAGCCTGATGTGAATAAATTATAAATTTAAAGGTTTCTATGGCAGGCAGTCAGACAGGAATCAGCTGACGAGTTTCACTTTGTTGAGAGGGGGGGGGGGGGTTGATGGTTAATCCCCCCCCCCCCCATGCCATATAGGAGCGAGTACATCAAGGGAGGGAAATCTAGTGCTTCATCGTTTTTTACACAATAATGGTATCATTAATGGAGAGCTCAGCTATAATGCCTTGCTTTTTTTTACACTAGCTCATTCACTTCATTCTACTCCATCTTTAACTGAGAGTTATTTCAATTTTCATCTGGTTTATATATCGTCCGCTATGTTTCCTTCATAAATATCCTCTTCAATTTCATTAGTAATTTTATTTTATTTATTTATTAACTGAAAATCCGTCTACAAAAACTTGAAAAGGACGGAGCAAAATATAAGAAAAAAATAAAAGAAAACAATAGTACAAGACAAATATCGACAAAACCAATAAGATCAAATAAGAACGTCAATTACAAATAAATCAAGGATAAAATAGGAACAAAATCAAACAATGCAAAAGCAAACATACAACATCAACATATTCATACATAATTATATATAGAAAAAAAAATAAGAAAAAAAAGAAATAAAAAAAGAATAAAAAAAAATCAACAACAGACGAAGACAGATGATCTTGGTTAGTCCTTCCTTATAGTTCTGAAATGAGTTTAGTCATAATGATAAGAACTTGTTTAAATTTATTTTTTGATTCCGGAAATTCCGAAAAAATCAATAAGAATTTACAAATTCTAATTTACCCATAATTAAAACTACTTAAAATTTCAAAAGCTAATTAGAATAATTAAAACTAATAAACTTTAAACCTGAATATTTTTTTATCTGTATACACTTTTCTGCTAAAAACTTGTCTTATGCCTTATCTTCTGCTTTTACCTTGAACTGTATCTTCGATGGATTCATTACACTTCCAGGTTGACTATGAGCTAGTTCTAATATATAAGATAATAAATTATAATATATAAGATAATATCTTTTTTTTTAGCTGGCAACCGGAAAGTAGATTCGCATTCGCAAGGTCGCGCCTACCTCCTCTCAAAGATACCACTGGTGCTGCGCCATCATATGCTGAAGCACAAGAAATTGAGGTTTATTCCAGGGCAAATGATCAAGAGGCATTTGGATGGTGGCGTGCCACCATTAAGGTAAGTTTGTTAATATATAAAAATCTGACTTTTTTATTTAGTTATCCTCTTCAGTCCCCTTTGGGGTGTTGTTGTCTAACCAAGTGACAGGGTGCCCCACTTGACTGGAAAGGGGATCCACTAAAAAAAAAATATCCAAGCGATTTTTGATGTATTTGTACTTATATGTTAAGGTTGTACTTACATGTTGAGAGGCATTTTGAGGGGCATCTTAAACTAAATCAACAGGCTCTATTTGTATCCAGTTTATCAAAAAGATGGATGTGCAATATTTTAAGAATAGCTGAGGGTATTAAGTTAAATCTTTCAGGAGATGTCGAGGGGGATGTTTTAAAGTGGTTGGAAGGCTACAATTTTCCCTTTTATGTCCTCTTTAGCTACCTTCTAGGAACATTCGATTAAAATTTTGAAATTGCCATATTGTTCAAAATAGTCTAAAAGTCAAATGCTCTTATTGAGCCTTCAAATAAATACAGAATTAGTTCTAAGGAAGGGGCAGGAGTGAAGTCTTCTTTCTCAGTTTGGGCAATAAAAGGGCAGTAAAAGAGGGCAATGTAATTCTAGTCCAGACTATTTGTCCCCATCATTTTTTTTACATTTTTTTGCCATTGTCTATCAATGGGCGTTTAGAAGTTCATGTCACTTCTTTGCTTGATGGACAGGCTAATACCCTTTGTCTCTTGCCACTTAATTATCAAACTGAATAAGTCAACTTTAGGATTTTTGAAGGCGTTTTCTTCACTAGCTGTTGGAGCAGAGGGTAGCTTCTGAAACAAACCCATTGCAAGTAAGACACTGATAGAAGTATTAAATAAATAATCCACTGGTGCATAGCAGGATGGAGGCTACTTGACTTATCCACCTTACATAAAAAGCGAACTTCTCAGTTGCCAATAATGGCTCAGTTAACCCATAAACTTGACTCAAACAGGCATTGTTCTGTGGTTTCATACGAACTCCTGCTTAATCAACACATGGGCAAGAAGGATGTTTAACATGTGTGATTAAGGATTTATAAAGAAGAATGCTGGATATTTTTGCATTTTGTATTTGGCCTGATCCTATGGTAAGGATGGGTCTTTTTAGAATTGGGAGTGCATATTATTGTTATTATTTAAGTTTATGCTAAAAACTTCCATGTTTTAATTTTTGGAAAATAGAGTTGCACACGTTTGTAAATATCTCCCTGTTTTACTTGCAGATGATCCGTGGTGAATTCTTTGTTGTGGAGTACATTGGCTGGGAAGTTGGTTATACTGAAATTACACCAGTGGATAGAATCCGTGTACCAAATCCCAACCCCCCTTTAACAAAGGATGTTTTTGTTAAGTTTGAAGTTTCAGTGCCCATGGATTTGAGAGATTAGTAAGTATTTTACTTTACTATCCTTTATCTTCTCATAACATTAGTAAATGATCGATATTCAGCAAGGTGGTGTAACCCTAAAAAGGGTTGGGCGTATATGCATTCTATAACCTACCAACTATATTTCCACAAATTCAGAAATTATTATTGAAAGAGACAGTGCCCTTCAAGAAGGAATAATAAATTATGGGATTTTTTCAAAATTCATCAGACTGAAGCCATAAATATATCCAGAAACCATACGGGCTATGCATGGTGTTAAAAAGAAAACGAAGAAAAAATTAAGTGAAAGAAAAAGACGAAGCAAGTATATATATATAAAAAAAATCTAATTTTTGAAGTAAAATGTGGCAAAAAGAACAGTATTTCAAAGGTCATTCTGCCTTTTATATATAGGTTTTTTCATTCCCTTGTTTTTGATCACCGAGGTAGTCTAAGTTAAAGTCTTTCCTGAAATATCTAACTTGTGTTTTTATTTTTCTCACTTACATTCTTTTTTTTTCGAACATCAGGTATAGCCGGTGTGGTCTCAGGATGTATTTATGGTGAAGAGTCCTTATAAATTACGACATGTAATTATTCAAACAGGTAATAATTTACTTCGGTTTTATTTAGAGTGACAAGACGATTGAATTTATGTTCTAACTTCGTTATCCCCAACGTGGAGCGCAGACCCTATCGGTGGGACATGGTAATATTTTGTTGGGTCATGGGCTCCCTTTGGCTTACAATACTTTAGAGCCTTAATCTTCAAAAAAATACGTCATATGTAGCGTCATATTCAAATACATTTAAAGAGCAAAAAAGATACCTGATAGTATCACAATGACGTTATACATTGCATAAAAGGTGTTGTATTCAGACAATATTTTTCATTACATACAAAGTTAATAATCTTCCTTCATATGAATACATGTAAAATTTTTAATATCACGAGGGGGGCGTCTGTATTTTTAAAATCTGTAGGTGGGGCAAGATGGGTGGAACATATGATCCAGACAAGGTGGCCAGGGCAAGGCGGGTGGACCATAGAACATATGAAATCCGTAGATGGGGCACTCTGCTAACCTTGCTCCCTTCTTTCCAAAAACGGTGGACAAAGGGAGGAAAGTTCAAATGTAGTATAGTAGGCTTTAATATATTTAAAAGTATATCTTAGACTGTCTACTTCGAGTCACAGTATTGTAAGAGCTCTATGGCTGTATGTTAAACTGTCGTATAAAAATGATAATGAAAGTGTAATGGCCTCATGATAAGTATATTTACTGACATTGTGTCTAAATTATTTTGGGTTTCTTAGAGATTATCAGAAGCATAGAGCTTTTGTTTTATGTAACTGTATGAAATCTCCCTGGATCTTTGTTGAATTATTTTATACGACAAGCCTATGGCTTCCTCCTTTATTGAATAAAATAAATAAATAAAAAAAATATTTAAGATTCTGTTATTTAATATTTAACCTTTTTAATAATTTAAAATTGGTTCACTTTTATCTGACTGTGATGGTAAGAAACAGCATTAAGTTCACTATTTACGGGGTCTGAGCAACATGAAGTGTTGCCACAGATTTTGATTGGACTTTCAAACAAAATAGTTGCGGGAGCTACACTAAGTGATGTGTCCACTCACCTTAAGTATATTTATCAGTAATATAATTATACTGATCTAAAATATTTTTACTGAAATCGTGTGAAAATTATTTTGGTTATTTCGAGATTATTAGATGCAAAAAGCTTTTGTCCCATGTAACTATATGAAATTTTCCAAAGTCTTGTTGAAAAAAATTAAGCTTCCTATTATTTAATATATAACCTTTTTATAGTCTAAGCTTAAATTTAGTTTTATCTGACGTGTGATGGCAATAAACAGACTGAAATTCACTATTTGTGTGGTATGTGCAACATGAAATGTTGCAGCAAGTAATGATTGGATTTGCAAATAAAATTGTTGCGGGAGCAACACTTTGACTTTTTTTTTCTTTGCCATCAAATGTTGTTTCAACGGTGTAGTTATCAACTCATCGTAATTTTTAAAATGGTATGTCCTAAGAAGGATTTATTTCTTCAAGAAAAATGATGACACATTCCTGAAGATCTTAAAATACCCTGTTTCTGCTGAAAAACAGCGTTATAAAATAGACATCCAAAATGAGGAAATAACTATTTTGATCTCAAAACTCTAAATAGATCTGATAGTGGGAAAAAAGAACACAGCGTATTTTAAAATAAACAACAATGTATAAACCCATAACTGCCCTGACAACCAAATGTGATCGAAGAAAACGGGCTGAACTGGTTAGATGAATTAATGGACTTTTAGATAATTTTCCTTTTTTGGTTCTTTTTGGTTTCATTTTTACTTTGATTTTCATTTCATTAGTTTTAATTGGTTAATTTTTTTTAGTTCTATAATATTTTTGACCTTTTTGCCAATTAAATTGTGTACATTTTGCCATATAAAGTACATAGCTTAGCTAAAAAATAGGCTCGTACACAAATATAACCATTGGTCCTACCTTTATCTTTGACAAAGAAATAGAATAACAAACTTAAGGTTTTAATTATCTTTTTTAAGTTAGATTTATAATATTTTTTTTAATTATGTTTTTGAACTTAGAGTTATAATATTGCTGGGAACGCTAAATAATGCTTGGTTGTCTTTTTTCAAAGAAAAAACTGATTTCTTCTCTTTTTACACAATGTTTAGCTAAAATGCGTTTTGGATCTTGTAACATTTTTGCCACTCGTTTTTGCCAATTGAATTGTGTTCATTTTTGCCATCTATAGTAAACAAGCAAGTTTACAAAAGACTTTAACAATAGATGTGGCTGTTTTGCCATTTCCCAAATATCTTTGGCCAATGGGTGGAAAAACACAGTTGAGGTTTTAATGTGAGCTTCCGAACTGTTAGAACTTTTGTGTGATATTTTTGGAAATACTAGATGGTGTTGTTGGAAAAACAGTCCATTAAACTTTTTACTGTTTCGACGTTTTTACTGTATACACTAGCGACTCGCCAATGATTTCTTGTTTTGTCTCTAAAGACCAAGCTTAGTATGTAAAACAAAGGAAAAGATAAAAGTTTTGAAAATACGAAAAAAGTATATTTTTTAGCCTAAACTTTTTCCATGCTCAATTTATACAAAGGAACCTCGATGTATCGAATCTCACGGGGGAAAAGAAAAATTCGTTTTATCGGGGATTTCGATATATCAAGCTGATTTTTTTACAGACTTCAATATATAGGTTCACAATAGCTTCGATAAATCGTGAGAACCGAAAATCTACTTTTTATGTTATTTTACATGTCCCAGGAGACGTAAATAAACAAAGACACATCAAACAATAAATATTTATGTTATAATTAAGACAATCATTTAAACCCTTCCCATAACTTTTAACAAAACATAAATATATCTCTTCTTGAATATAGAAATATTTCAAATAAAATTCTGAATAAATATTTCATTGACATATCTTGTATAAATATTTCAATAAACCTTTTCTAATGACTAATAAAATAAGGATAGATAATTCAAATAGAAATCAAGAATCTCTTGATTTTTTTTTCAAGAATTTCTTGAAAAAAATTACTCTCTGAGTATAAGATATATAAGGTAAAAGAGTTAAAGAATGCGGCCGGACTTTACAGTCCATACCGGCGGTACTGATCTCTGTTTCATGACCCTTAGGCCCAAAAGTGAAGGGGGGGGGGTTGAGGGCCATCCATCCTATGCTTTCGCACACCCTTCCTGTTCACCTCTCCCAGATTTCTCCAGGTACCCATTTTGAGCTGGGCGGACTCTGACTGAGTTTACAGAATCAAGTCACTTACACCCGTTCTAAACCAAATAACCAGCGATATTAAGACTCGAACCAGCGTCCTCACGAACAAGGATTTCAAGTCTAGCGTGCTAACCATTCGACTAGGACTGTACAGCCAATACTTCGAATAAAATAATGTGTTACTGTACAGCAATTTCATGTGTCAAATTAAGCTTATGTACGATCTATGTACGCCTACTAAATCTCTGTATTTTACTTATTGTGTAATATTAGTCCAAAACATTGCTACAAAAATAAACATTACTTTTAAAGAGTTCTAAAATGGTTTTCTACCTGTTGATGTAACTTGCAGTTATCAACCGATAGAGATTGATCGAATTACTAGGTCGTTGATAGATGTCTTGTTTTGAAGAAATTTCTTCAATGTGCAACGCTTTTTAGTCAAAACTTCGATATCTAGAGGTGATTTGAAAGGTGTAAAACCATCAGATTTTGTCATAATGGGGGTTTGCCGTTGTTATTTAAAGATTTAAATAATATTTTTTCAAATTTTGTTTTTTTTTTTTTTTTTTTTTTTGTAAAATTCAAGTCCTACGAGCAGTACAAGATATCAACATACAATTTGAGAAGATTTTTCTGCTCTCCCCATCCCTACTAAAGCCTCCTAAGCTCCAAATTCTTACGAAATTACATTGAGAAAGCCGAGAAAGGCTAGGTCTTCCGTGAATGGCAAAAACAGCATGGAAAACTTCGCAAGAAGAAACGATGCAGAGAGGCCACCTAAAATAGCGTTAATTGATTTGAGTAATATCAGGTCTTCTACTCCTACTGTAAACTTCATTTATTTTATGAACTATTTGACTTTTTTCTGCCCACTCTTACACAGAGAAAAAAAACTTATAGCTGTACAGTAAGATTAGACCAAAGCATTTTTAGACCTAAGCATTACTTCAATATTTAGATGTGAAAATAATAGTGCAGTTAAGGGCGCATCCAAAGGGGAGGGACTACCGGGTTTGGATCCCTCCTCCTCTCGTTTATGCCCCTCCGACCTGTAAAAAAAACAAAAATGCATATATATACAAATTTGATAAGTTTTGTAAAGATCTTGTTTGTAAACTCCCCCACCTAAAAAAATCCTGGATATATCCTTGAGTTTAGAGATAGGTAAATTCAAGGGGAAATGAAAAACCTTGATATATTTAAGTTCTTTTTATTGAGGTTGTGTTGTGCTATGAAATTTGTAGTAACTTTATGCTTATAAATGTCTCAAGTTAATTTTTTATTTTGGAATCTAACTTAAAATTACTTACTCACTCACTTACTCACTTCATTTATCTTTTCAGTGCAAAGAGAGAAGGTGTACATAAGGAATTTCAACGTGCTATCGGTGCTGCCATCTGTAGATTTGTACCTGAAAGTGGCTCTCTTGTTTGCATAGTAAGTTTTGAACGAATACATGTACTACCAGAAACAAACCTGTTTAGAAGCTAAACACCCTGTAAAAAGAAATTATGTTACTATCAACCAGCAAAAAGAAAGATGAAGAAACAACGAAATAAAGAAAATAGTGTGGCTCAACCTCACTCAATTTGGTGTAACGCTTTGAAAACCCCCCAAAAAGTCTCACAATTATCTTATCTCACTAAGACCCTCTGATAAGAAAACGAAATGGAAGATCACCCGAGGGAAAAAATCACAAAGAAATTATATGTGACTAAAACATACAGGTTTGAATCTAATTTAAGTTGCGTATGTAAATCATTTAATTATGAGCTAAAAACGCACGCTGGACCTCCTTCTTGAGGTTTTGATGGAAATGAATTAAGAAAAAAAAATCAATGAACCTGAGCTAGGAGCTACTGGTTAATTTCAAGGAAATTAATGGCCCTGTGTCAATTCTAAATTCTTGGTCAACCTTCTTAAGACTGTAGGCGGGCGTGCCATGTTTGCCTCTCATTCCAGGTAATCTAATGGTCCTATGTCAATTTTAAATTCTTGGTCAACCGGCCTGAGACTCTAGGCTGGCGTGCCTGTCCAAAAACTAACAAACAAGTATTTGTCCAATAAGAGAGTCATATTTACTCCCGCCATTTACCCGTGCAACCATTTAAACATTTGCCTCTCAATTACTTGGACTATCTGTCTTGGCTTTTTTCTTTCTACAATTAGCCATGTCTTGATGTCTACTGCAAAATACTTGATTTTCAATTCAATTTTAGCGAATTGAAGTTAGTTTTCCTTTATCAGAAAGAACCTTATCAAATCAGTTTTACGTTAGATTTTCTGATTGTGAAAGAAAGAAAAATCAGATTTTTCCGAACCCCTTTGGTGACAGCCCTGGAATTCGTCACGCTCCCATCTGATCTATTACTCCTTTTTGATTAAAGCCTCTGTGTGATATTCTACAGCTTCTATGTTTGTATCCGGACGATTGCTGGCTTTCTATGTTTTGTCGGTTTATTTGCGTTTTTATTTTTAATTTAGTCGTATTTTCTTTATATATTTGAGTTTCACTTATAAGCTTATTTAGTTAATTTCATTTAATTTATATAATATAGAGAATCTGTTAGTGATAAATTCAGTAAAAATTCTTTTATTTATTCATGCCCTGCTTATTTTTTGCACCTTTTCTCGGTCATTCTTACCATTAACTTTTTGCTGCTTTTGAGGTGTTTAATTCTGAAAATCTTGGCTTTATTTTCTATAAAAGTACATATCATAAATGCTGACAATTATTCAATTAATACTTTATACGAATGCCTTTTTTTTGGGGGAAGGGGGGTGTCTTAAGTTTTTTTCTATCAACTATGTCTAGCTTTAATGAAACAAACTTTCATTAGCATGAATAATTGACCTGTAACTGTTTTTTTTTTTTATTCGGCAAAAGTTCTATACTTTATTCATGCGTTGCTTGTTTTTTGCACCAGTTTTTTTTGGTCCATTATATAACTAACTTGTTGATTTTGGGGTGTTTATTCCTAACATTCTATTATTTTTTTTCTTTATATAAACGATATACGATTTAATTCATCTTTATATAATTGATAAACGATTATATGTACGCATAATATTGAGATAAAGAAAGAAAACGATCAACGATTGGGTTTTTGAAGGCCAAACAAAAATACTGAAGAAACAAAGTGAATATTTTGAGAGAACAACTGCCTCTCTTCTTCAGTGTGAACGAAATAGTAATTCGCGCTGAAGAAGAGGGGCGGTTGTTCTCCAGAAATATTCGCTTTGTGTGTTTATTCAGCATTTTCGTTTGGTCGATAAAGACCCCATTCTTGATCGTTTCCTTTCTTTATGGTATGGAAAGCCAATGTGGTTTTAAGAAATTATCTTCATAATATTGAGTCATTTTATTTTTACGTACCTTAAATGTTGATGATGATTGTTGGTTTTGTTCAGTTTCTTTGCCTTTACTGCATTCAGTTACTGTTTTGTTTTACTGTTTGGCCAACACAGCAGTGCAGGCTCCTCCTTCGCCACAATCTTTTCTGATGAGTGTTTACTTAAAAAAATTATTTTGCATGAATTATTTTGGAGGGGTAATTTTTGGCCCCTCATATATCCCATATCTCCCATTTATTTAGATTTGTTATGAAAAAAATTAGTGTACATACAAATAGAAAGGACGATGTCCATAACACAGAATATGATGATACTGATGGAAAAAATGATGATGAATTTTTTTATGTTTTCTCTCGTTCCTGTTTGATCGTTTGCAAATTGCTTTTCTCCATAGATATGATACATTTAGACGAGAAATATTTATAGATTTGTTATAGATACGATACATATAGACGAGAGATATTTATAGATTATGTAAGATTATTTAAGTGTTTGCTTATTTTTTAGTCTCGAGGCGATGGGTCTAAGAAAGTGGCTGAAATGTTGAAAGATTTGCATTTCAGAAGTCTAGGTCAAAAGGTATTACTATTGAAGAGAACTGAAGAGGTGGCCAAGCAATTAGAATCAACAAGAATTAGCTCAACAGCCGGGTAAGAATCTTATAACCTTTGGTTCTTGTTCCTTTCGCTCCATGGTTATTGGGACGTCCTAAGATTGTTATTTTTATTTCCTACCTTTTTTTAAGCAGTTATTAAATATAGTTTTAAGTGGCTGGGTTCCAAAAATACAAGCTAGTATATGTTACTTCATGACAGAAATTCCCAATATGGGGTATGCCTACCCCCCAAGAGCGTTAGAAATGAATTTCTGACTGCAAATTTAGAGTGAATTTAAAACTTATAAAATTGCCCTGTATGGTATATTTGTATATATTAAGTAGTATTTTGGTAGCTTTCAACCTGAGTTTAAAAAACGGAATATTATTGGACGCACAGTTTTCTATTTGTGCATTTTTTGTTGTTTTTGTGCTGAGAAAGAGACATGGTGGGGGTGCCCTTTCATCGTAAATTCTTGTTTACGATGATTGTTTAAATTCATAAATCCATCGTTTAATTTATGATTCGTTATGTTTTATTGTTATTTTAAATTTTATATTTTTACAACTTTTCATCATTCAATTTTAAATTCGTTGTTGTTCCTCTGTCAAATAAAAGGATTTGTCACTAAGTGAATGACTCAGTAAGTGCAAACCAATCCCACATCAGAGAAACTGCTGTTTTTTTTTGTATTTTTTTGTTGTTTTTTTTTGTTTTCTTTTGCCCGATATATCCGTCGCAATACTATCCTCTAGACCTTTAAAAACGCTCAGTAATATAAATGGTTTGTAGAAAACACCAAGTGTGTCTCAGGGCTAAAATGCTGTCTGACTTAACAAAGCGTAACAGAACGCTAAAGTTTATTAAAGTAGAGGTAATTAAAATTAATTTTTTTCTTATAAAATTTTAATTTTTCTATCATTTTTTTATTATCATTATTAAAATTTTCATTAAGTTGGAGTAAGTGCGGAACTAGTAAGTAAGTGTCGGTGGCTAAATATACAACAAAGAAAGCTACAATAAACGTGAACTTTGTCAAGGAATTGATGATAAAGCTATAATCTACAACAAACAACGAAGCTATGATCTATAACAACAAAGCTACAATCAACGTGAACTTTGTCAAGGTATTGATGACAAAGTTTTAATCTATTACAAACAACAAAACTATGATCTACAACAAACAAGTCTAGTATCAACGGAAACTTTATTGAGGAATTGACGACAAAGCTATAATCTACAACAAACAACAAAGCTAT
>JAQQPU010003956.1:35870-55294 GCA_029168905.1 Artemia sp. Kazakhstan ARC1039 | reverse complement strand
AGACTCGATTATAGATGGCAGTATTTGTGTTCGTCCCGAGCCTCCTGACCTTTCCTGCTTAGAACTTTTAATTTTCAATCAAATGAGCCCTCTTTGAAGTTTATACGAGCGTCCCTTCCATAAGAACCATATTTGCCCCAAGGGTATAACTTACAGCGCCTTCCCCGTGCTCTGGGGGGATTGTTTCGACACCAGAGTTTTTGTTACATGACCTTTCAACTATTTTTAACAGAATGACTACCTCAAAATTTTTATCGGATGTATTTGGGAAAAAAGAGCGTCTAGGAGGAGGGGAGACTAGTTGCCCGCCAATCACTTTTGACTCTTATCAATTAATAAACTTTTTGCACATAATAAGTTTTTCAAAGAAAAGTAAAGAACTTCCATTAAACCAAAAATTAACAAAAATAAAATCAAATAATCCACCAAGCGTGAAACTACCACAAATCAGCATCGATAAACAAATGAAACCCAAAACAAACAGAAATTACAAAAAATAAGCAATTCAAACTCAAAACGAGCAGAAATTAACATGAATTGGGCTCAAAACCCCTATGCCTTCCCAAGGCCATAACATAATTTGCACTTTACTGAAAAAACATGAATATTTTTACTTTTATAACTTTAATAAATCAAATAATATAAACATTTTGATTACTAAATATCAGTATATGTATATTAAACTGACAGTGCACATTGATTTGTATTTTTTTCAGTAAAGTGCAAATTATGCTCCGAACTTTGGAAGGTATAGAGGTTTTGAGCACAACTCATGTTAGTTACTGCTCGTTTTGAGTTTGACCCGGTTATTTATTGTAATTTCTGTTCGTTTTGGGTTTCATTTATTTATCGATGCTGATTTGTGGTAGTTTCACGCTTGGTAGATTATTTGATTTTATTTTTGATCATTTTTGGTTTAATGGAGTTCTTTAATTTTCTTTGAAAAACTTATTTTGTGGAAAATATTTTTTTTTTTAAATTAATTTCTGTTCGTTTTATATTGACATAGTCTTTTCAGGGAAAATGAAAATAATAGTTTCAATATTTTTATTTTGTAAGACTTTATAGTTTGGCCTGCTATTTGTATGCTGGAGAAAAAATTTCAGCAATTTTTAACAGCACTTACCCTTTGAAAAATCTGGCACAAATAATAGGGTTTAATTTAGTTTCACACCTCTTCTAGTTGACCTGAAATGGAAAACTTGATACCATTCGCGAAAAAATCTGTTTACTTTCTTTAATAGCTTGGATACACTTACGCTATTTTGATTTGGTTTAAATTTTAAGAGCAGAAGTATCCCCGAAAGTTTGAACATAATACCCTCAGTCGTTCTTGGAATACTGCTGAGATGCCTTACTGAGAATTAGCATTAACACAGTACATTTTGACTCTTAAGGCAAAATCTAGTTTTAAACATAATGGACAAATGGGAGGGTGGGCGTGGGAGGGGAATTAGTTGCCCTCTAATCACTTTCGAATATTAAAAAGGGCATCAGCCCTTTCTATTTTCAATCGAATGAGCCCTTTCCGAAGTTTCAAAGACAAATCCTTCGATACAAAGTGCCCTGGGCTAAACAAAAAAAAAATAATACATTTTAGCAACATCGAACTTTACTATAAAAATGTCAAGCCTTCCAACCACTTTTGACTATTAAAAAGGGCACTAGGCCTTTCAATTTCCAATCGAATGAGCTCTTTTTGAGTTTCTACGACATCGTTTTCTATAAACACCTTATATGCCCCCAGGGCATAAATCACAACCCTTACCCTAAGGCCTGTGAGTTGGGTTGTCATTCTCAAAGACCTAATTTCCAGAACTTTCAACTACGTTAAAAAATGGCTGTCTCAAAACTTTGATTCGAGATGTTTGGGGAAATGGTGGGCGTGAGGGGGGCGTCAGTTGCTCTCCAATCACTTTCAACTATTAAAAAAAGGCACTAGACCATTCAATTTCAAATCAAATGAGCCCTTTAGAAGTTTCTACGACAACGCTTTCAATAAGAACCTTATATGCACCCAGGGCATAAATTACAACCCCTGCCCTGAGGGCTGGGGGGGGGTTGTCATCCTCAAAAACTTAATTTCCAGAACTTTCAACTACGTTGAACAAAATGGCTATCTCAAAATTTTGAATGGATGGCTTTGGGGGAATGGTGGCCGTGAGAGGGGGATTAGTTACCCTCCAATCGCTTTTGACTATTGAAAAAGGCACTAGCCCTCTCAATTTTCAATTAAATGAGCCCCTTTTGAAGTTTTTGCGACAACACTATTTTAGAAAAACCTTATATGCCCCCCCGAGCATAACTTACAACCTTTGCCCTGGGGGCTCTAGGAAGTTTGTCATCCTCAAATACTTAATTTCCAGAGCTTTCAACTACGTTGAACAAAATGGCTATCTCTAAACTTTGACTGAATGTGTTTGGGGAAATGGTGGGCATGAGAGGGGTGTTAATTACTCTACATTCACTTTCGACTATTAAAAAGGGCACTAGCCCTTTCAATTTACAATCAAATGAGCCCTTTTTGAAATTTCTACTACAACTTTCTGTATAAACCTTATATGCCCCCAGGGCATAGCTTACAACCCCTGCACTGAGGGCTCTGAGGGGGTTACCATCCTAAAAGACCTAATTTCCAGAACTTTCAACTATGTTGAACAAAAAGGATATCTCAAAATTTTGATTGCATGTGTTTGGGGAAATGGTGGGCGTGAGAGGAGGTTAGTTGCCCTACAATCACTTTCAACTATTAAAAGGGGCACTAGCCCATTCAATTTCCAATTGAATGAGCCCTTTTTGAAGTTTGTACAACATCGCTTTCTATAAAAACCTAATATGCCCCCAAGGCATAACTTACAACCCTTGCCCTGAGGGCTGTGAGGGGTAGGGGTTGTCATCCTTAAAGACCTAATTTCCAAAAATTGCAACTACATTGAATAAAATGACTATCCAAAAATTTTGATTGGATGTGTTTGGGGAAAATGTGGGCGTGAGAAGGGGGTTAGTTGCCCTCAAATCGCTTTCGACTATTAAAAAGGGCACTAGCCCTTTGAATTTCCAATCAAATTAGCCCTTTTTAAAGTTTCTACGACAAAGATTTCAATAAAAACCTTATATGACCCCAGGGCATAAATTATAACCCGTGCCCTGAAGACTGTGGGGGGAGTGTCCTGCTCGAAGGTATAATTTCCAGAACTTTCAACTGTGTCGAACAAAATGGCCATCTCAAAATTTTGATTGGATGTATTTGGGGAAATGGTGGGCGTGGAAGGGATGTTAGTTGCCTTCCAATCCCTTTTGACTATTAAAAAGGGCACTAGCCATTTCAATTTCCAATCGACTGAGCCTTTTTTGAGCCAGTTTCTACGGGTTAGTTGCCCTTCAATCACTTAGTTGCCTTCCAATCCCTATTGACTATTAAAAAGGGCACTAGCCCTTTGAATTTTAAATCGAATGAGCCTTTTTTTGAAGTTTGTACAACAACGCTTTCTATAAAACCTTATATGCCCCCAGGGCATAACTTACAACCATTACCCCAAGGGCTGTGGGGGAGTGTTCTACTCAAAAATGTAATTTCTACCTGGAAATCAAATGCGCTGAACAAAATGGCTATCTCAAAATTTAGACTGGATATTTTTCGGGAAACGGTGGGCGTGGAAGGGGTGTTAGTTGCCTTCCGATAACTTTCGACTATTAAAAAGGGCACAAGCCACTCCAATTTCCGATTGAATGAGCCCTTTTCGAAGTTTCTACGACAACTTTTCGATACAAAGTGCCCTGGTCTAAAGGAAAAAAATAATAACTAATATATTGTGCCAACATCGTTCTTATATGCCCCCTGGGCATAACTTAAAACCCTTGCCCTGAGGGCTGTGGGTGAGTGACCTCCTCAAAAACATAATTTCTATCTGGAAATCAACTACGCTGAACAAAATGGTTATCTAAAAATTTTGATTGGATGTGTTTGGGGAAATGGTGGGCGTGGAAGGGGTGCTCGTTGCCTTCTAATCACTTTTGACTCTTAAAAAGGGCACTAATCGTTGCAATTTCCAAGCGAATGAGTCCTTTTCCAAGTTTCTACAACAACTCCTTCGATACGAAGTGCCCTGGTGTGGAAGAAAACAAAATAAATAATACATTGTGCCAACATCGTTCTTTACTTAGGCAGCGCTATTGCGCTTTCTGTGAAAAAGGGCACTAGAACTTTCGATTTCCAATTGAATAAGCCCCCTTTGAAGTTTGTACGACGATCCCTTCCATAAGAACCATATATGCTCCCAGGGCATAACTTACATGGTCTGTTCCCAGACCCTGGGGGGGGGGGCTTTGTCGACACCGGAGATTTTGTTATCTCACCTTATTAACAAAATGTCTATCTCAAAATTTTTATCTGATACATTTGAAGAAAAAAGGCGTAGTGAGGGAGGGGGGCTAGTTGCCCTCCAATCAATTTTGACTTTGAAAAAGTGAACTAGAATTTTCAATTTCCAATCAAATTAGCCCTCTCTGAGGTTTATACGAGTATCCCTTCCGTAAGACCTTTAAACTATTTTTAATAAAATGGCTGCCTCAAAATTTTTATCCGATGTATTTGGGGGAAAAATCGGGGGAGGGGGAGGGGGCTGGCTGCCCTCCGTTCTCTTTTAACTCTGAAAAATGAACGAGGACTTTAAATTTCCAATCAAATGAGCCTTCTCTGAAGTTTATACGAGCATCCCGTCCATAAGAACCATATTTGCCCCTAGGGCATAACTTACAACACCTTCCCCGGGCCCTAGGGGGTTGTGTCAACCGCAGAGTTTTTGTTATATGACCTTTCAACTATTTTTAAACGAATGGCAGCCTCAAAATTTTTATCAGATGTATTTGGGGAAAAAGAGCGTCGAGGAGGGGGAGGGGTAGACTAGTTGCCCGCCAAACAAATTTGACTCTGAAAAAGTGCACTAGCACTTTCGATTTCCTATTGAATGAGCCCTCTTTGAAGTTTGTACGACAACCCCTTCCATAAAAACCAGATATGCCCCCAGGACATAACTTACAACGCCTGTTACCAGGCCCTGGAGGGGGGGGGGGGCTTTGTTGACATCGGAGTATTTGTTATCTCACCTTTGAACTGTTATTAACAAAACGCCTATCTCAAAATTTTTATCTGATGCATTTGAGGAAAAAAGGCGTCGTGAGGGAGGGGGGGGGGCATTTGACCTCTAATCACTTTTGACTCTGAAAAAGGGACCTAGAACTTTCAATTTCCAATCAAATGAGCCCTCTCTGAGGTTTATACGAGCATCCCCTCCATAAGACCTTTAAACTATTTTTAACAAAATGGCTACCTCAAAATTTTTATCTGATGCATTTGGGAAAAAGGGCGTGGGAGGGGGGGGCTAGCTGCCCTCCGATCTCTTTTAACTCTGAAAAATGAACTAGAACTTTTAATTTAAAATCAAATGATCCCTCTCTGAAATGTATACAAGCATCCCTTCCATAAGAACCATATTTGCCCCAGGGCATAACTTACAACGGCTTACGAGGGGGGCTACTTGCCCTCCGATAAATTTTGGTTCTGTAAAAGTGAACTAGAACTTTTAATTTCTAATCAAATGAGCCCTCTTTGAAGTTTATACGAGCATCCCTTCTATAAGAACCATGTTTGCCCCCAAGGCATAACTTACAAAGCCTGTCCTCGGGCCCTGGGGGATTGTGTCCACCACGGAGTTTTTGTTATATAATCTTTAAACTATTTTTAACAAAATGGCTACCTCAAAATTTTTATCAGATGTATTTGGAAAAAAACGCGTGGGGGGGGGCTAGGTGCCCTCCGATCACTTTTGACTTTTAAAAAGGGCACTAGAACTCTCGATTTCCAATCGAATGAGCCCCCTTTGAAGTTTTTATGACGACCCCTTCCATACGAAATGCCTCTGGAAAAAAAATAATACAACCTTGGAGCTGTATGGGCTTTACTATAGGCAACGTTATAGCGTCGCTTCTTATTTATCTGCTATACCACACAAAGATAGAACCTTCGTCAAAGCTCTTCTATCGGCCGAATCAAATGCTTGCTCGTAATCTATAAAACTGAGGATTACAGAGGTCTGATAACTCAGGCACTTCTCAGTTATTAATCTAAGAGTGAAAATTTGGTCTATACATCTTCTTCCCTTCCTAAAACAACATTGTAGTTCTCTCGAAATTTTATCTACATCATCTCTAAGTATAAGAAGCATCATCATGTTAAGTAATTTGCTTCCTACAGGAACAAATAAGGGGCGTGGCAATTGAAAATAGCATGCATATATTCATGGCAAGGCTGATGTTGGATCGTGGTAACTATAGTTATACGTAACCCTTGGAGCAAAATGTTCGAAGGGCCATATACCCCTGCAAAAGGATGCTAGTCAAGCACATCTGAATGATTTGGCAGTTAATGGGCCTAGGGATGGGGCAGAGTTTCCTGGAGTAGATTTTAACTGTTTAAATGGACAATATCCAGTAACACTTAAAGGAATAGATATTTTTGAGCGGGCTAATAACCATTTAAAGATTGGTGTTACTGTTTTACCACTATCGGTCGAATCATCTTCAAGTGACGTTCCTGACAAAACGATATAGCTTTCTAAATACAGTATTCATCTATGTAAACTTAAAACTTTTTGTAAACTATTTTTTCATTCGGTTAATTCTCGATTCGTCTTCTCACATGTTAGATGTGAAGGCTGTTCAAGATGACATGGATCCTTGGAGACGTTCGACATTTCTTTTTCAGAAAACGTCAAACAGGGGCACCAATGCCCCAGAATATAGAAGGGGGGGGGGGGCAAGATGTATTTTTCAAAATCTAAGGATGGCAATTCGGTAATTTTTTCGATTTTTTCAATAAAAATACAAAATAACGCCCATGCAGGGGTTATTGCATGTGGTTATTCTGGCCCTGTATGGCTGCAGATCTAGAAAATTCTTTTGGGGTACTAAGAAACATCTAAGAGCTTCCTTGAATTTTTAGGGCTAATAACAAGAGCTTCCTCTTAGTTTTTAGGGCCCATAAATCCACTCACGGTGTTGTACTGGAGGGGGATTCAGGGCTAAGTAGGTTAAGAAAAGATAGGTTAATAAGAAAGGTGAAGTTTTGGATCAAAATTTTAAGAAATAAAAATAGGCTAGAGAAAGAAGCGTATTTTAGTTTGTTTGAGGATAAAATAGAGGTAGGGTGGCCGCAAGAAATTAATAAAAGTTTAGATGAAGTAGGATATTCGTATTTTTGGAATGAAGGTCAGGGATCGAATTCGAATACAGTGGTTGACAAGGTAAAAGAAAGGTTAGATGAGCAAGGAATACACCAGTGGCGGGCTCGGAAGGAGGCCCCGGGATCTCTGAGCCTGTGTAGTACGGTGAAGGACACGTGGGGGGAGGAAGTTTATTTTAAGTTGGGGTTGAAAGGAGAAGAAATAAAATGGATTTTAAATTTAAGGGGAGGGTCGATTGATATTGGGGAAAGGGAGAGGAAATTTAGGGGTCATAGTGTTAACCTAGTCCCTTGTCCGATGTGTAGGGAAGATGATAAGGATATATTTCATTTTTGGGGGAATTAGCGGATCTGAGAAATGAGTGTTTTTCGTTAGTGTTGGCAGATAGAAGGTGGGTGGAAGGGATTGTAGGATCACGAATTAAAATGACATTAAGGAATTTGGCTAAGTGTGTTGAGGAAGGGCTGTTGCATCGTGAAAAATGTATCTCTTTATAAATATTTTCGTGGAGATTAAAATATAAGCACGCTTTTTCTTTTTAATTTATTTGTGTTTTTTGTTGGTGTTGTTATGTTTATCTTTTGTTTGTTTTTTCCTATGACCCGATGTTTTTTTTTGGAAATACATATATTAGTTTACCACAATTATCAGGCAACAGGGGGCACAGAGTGCAGAAAGATCTGATCCATTCAATAAAAAAAAAAATAATAATAATAAATACAAAACGCCTTCTTTCAACAAAAATAAATTCTTAATTTTTGAAGAATTTAATGAGTAACGTTCAGAGCCAAGATCTAACGGCAGCATATGACAACGTTGCATCTATAGATGCAACATACCACGACCATTTCAAAGGAACCATACACACCACACTGTAAATCTTGATCTCTCCTATTTTGGCAAAATGCCAAAAGGTTGGAATAGCGAATCAGTACAAATCGCAGCATGTGGGAACTAAGGGCAAGTCCCATTTTCCTATACTGTATTTTGTTTTCATTAACCCTTGGTTTACAAACTTCCGTTTTTTTTCTCGGAAAAAACGGCTCACGGATGATAAATGCAATAAAAACGCAAAACAACCCAATCGGTCTTACTCATCAGTTTAAACGTAGAAAATAGAAATGGGATGAGCAAAACCCTACTTATTTATGGAAGCTTAGCCTTTTATGTGCTGTTTTTATAACCAAATGAGATTTATGGTGATCCTTGCGGTTTACGTTGACTATAAGGTGAATTTTTTTTTTAATATATATATGATTCGTTTGCAACTTACAGTTAAAATTAGTTTACTCATACAATGCCACTTTTGAATTTTTAGACCACAATCTTTGCTAGATGCATTTTAACGGGTGAGTTGAAATATTTCATTGCACGCGTCAACCCGTCGTAACGCAAGGAGACCAAATAAAGAATGGATCTTGAAAAATCCCGGCCATACAGTTTTTTGCGTGAAATCTCAACAGTGTAAATTAAGGCAAACATGGCTTTAATTATTAACTTTTGTTAGAAAATATATTTTATCTAACATCGTATTGTCACCTTAAAACGAAAATATTACAACAGAAAACAGTGAACGGGCAACAGTGAACAGTGAACATGAACGGGCTCAGTTTATTTAAAACCCACAACCAAATTATAAAAGAGAATAAACAATCACTTTAAAGTAGCAACAAACCACGATATTCAAAAACAAAATAAGACACAACAAATAAATTATATAACAAAGAAGAAACAGAAGAAGAATAAAACATAACTTATAAAGCAATGAAGCAAAAAAAAAGCTGTTTCTTTTGCAATAATCTGAGACTATTTTTTTTTTTTTTAATTAAAGCCAAAATTAAAAAAGCCAGGTTGTTTTAATATCTATTTAGCAATAACTTCATAATAACTTATTCCAAAATGGAAGCAAAAAATTATTGAACTTATTGCCGTTCCAGATTGAATTCTAATACAGACAACTGAACTTAATTTATCCAGTTCTTAGCCTCAGAATTTCACCTTGATTAAATTTCAATGTAACTTTATTTCCCTTTATAACTACTTAAAAAATTATAACTTCAAAGTTACAAACACAAGGATACTAACAGCAAGTTTCTTTCTTGATTAATTGATTAATTAGTTCTATTATAATTCATAACTAAAACAATTTATTATAATTACACATTGATTAATTAATATTAATCAGTGGCGGATCCAGGGGGCGCCCCCCCTAGCGTAATCCAAAGTAGTGGAATTTACTTAATTAACTCAAGTTTGCGTTAATTAAACTTGCTCCTAGCGCAAGTTTATCGGATTAACCTATTTTGCCCCCCCCCCCTAATTTTTTTTTCAGATATACCTATTTTGCCCCCCCCCCAAAAAAAAAATCCTGGATCCGCCCCTGATATTAACAGCATGTGTCTTTATTAATTAATTAATGATTTATTATTGTTAATTTATTACTAATTTAAATTATTAGTAAATGCATTTATTATAATTATATACCAATTTTTTATTTAATTAAGTATTAACTAATTAGTTATCTTTTAATTAATTAAAAGAAGGACGCTTAAAGATTATTATGTAAAATCTTTTCAAAGAAAATTTAAACTCATCTTATACTTATTCAGTTCATAACTTTTGAAATTCAGACTCTTAAGTTTCAATATATATATATATATTAACTTTGCTTTAAATCAGCTCAAACAACTATAGCTTTACAAAAAATTCACATGAATGTTTACAATATTTTTAAGTAGTAGTCATCAAGACAGATACAAACAGAACAATTACACAAACCTGAACGAAGAATATAGAAAAACACATTATTTAATACATAAACAAGCATAAGCATAACGGGAAATCTTAAAGAGCAACAAATATAAAGAAAACAAATTTAAGGCACTAAATATATGCTTAAAAATCTAATTATAAAAGCAGCAACACTGCAATAGAGTAAAACAAGTTTTGATAAATTACATACAAAAGAAAAATCCGATGATAACACTCAATGGCATTCTAATATGTAAAAAAGTTATTAAAAGTCTAAATTTAGATACAATCGACGACTAAAAGGTTAAGCCTAATACAAATTAGGTGTAAGAAATAAAAATTTTGTATAAACAGAAAAGACCTATTTAAAAAATGAGGACATAAAATGGGCATTCAAATAAAGATTACTTTCTATTATTTCACAAGCAACTAAACTATAAAATTTACGAAGGACGGTTTCAAAATATCAAAATATACACATTAAAAAGTTGAAGTGATGCAAAAACCAAGTTGAAAGCCAGACAAGGCCGTATCCAGGAGGGGGGGGGGCTAGGGGGTTTGACCCCCCCCCTCGCCACCCGAAATATTTTTCTGACTCCTAACAACGTAAAAATGTATAACAAAAACATTTTTGATGGGTTTTTTAAAGCTTTTTTTGTACCCCTCTTCCCACCAGACAAAAATCCTAGATACGGCGTTGCAGTCAGGTAAATAGATGCAAGGTAAATCATGGTAGCTAAAATCAAGATCGTACCCAATAGGACGTTAAAATTCCATACTCCGTATTTATGGCGCGTTTTAAATTTCAAGTACACCCACAGAACTCAGAATATTATAGACATCATATGGCGCTATTTTAAGCAATCTCAGTACGTTTTTGTGGGTAGGGAAGCAGTATTACCGATACTTGGAGATTATTCATATAAGATCTTTGGGTAAAGCGTAGTGATAACGTTGTGAAAAAAGTCAACAGGTATGAGACATTTAAAGCCACGCCCAAGAGCCACGATATTCAAGCTGACAGTTATATATTTAGATGCAAGGTAAATCCCAAAAGTAACGAATAGAAAATTTCAAATCCATAGGTCTATGTTTCTAGTACGTTGTTTATTTCGAGTGGAACCACAGAACTCACAATATTATAGACACCAAATAGTACGCCTTTCCTATAAATAGTACACCAATCATAGTACGAATTTCGGTAGAGTGGAATTTTTGAATAGAATAGAATTGGGTAGGTAGAATTTTAATTTTTGGCTAGAATAGTGAAACCGCTTCGATAATATCATAGATAAAGTTCCCTCTGTAAATTTTGTTACAATTATTTTCCAGTAACCGCATGTTCAAAATGTTTCAGTTTGAGAAAGAGCCGAATGTGGAGAGAGTAGATGTAGAATTAATGAGTGAAATTCAGTTATAAAATAGAATTTTTGAATTCAAATTATAACTTGTAAATAGCTATAGAATTGAGGTTTTACGATAATTTTCATGTGATGAAACTAGTTTTAAGATAACAATTTTGTTTTTTGTAATTTGAGTATTCAAACGGAAATCATAAAGAATTTAATAATGTAATTGTGGGTATTTTAAAGGAGGATTAAAATAAGATGTTTCAGGATTGTAGCAAGGTACACCATTCTTCTCCCCTTAGGTTTGATAAGGGAGGGTCGGGAGAATGTTAGATGTTTTTTTTAAGAAAAATAATTCGTATATATGTTTTTAAGGTGTTGCCACAGTGGAAAGGGTGCCTTGTGGCTAAAGGGCACCCTGCAAAACTGAAAGGGAGTTTTGTGGTTTGGTAATTCGTAGCAGTAAGTCTTGTATTAATCAAATGGAGCTTGGCTACCCACCTTCGGAAAAATTGAAGATCTGAAATTAGTGTAGGTGACATTCAAGTTAAGGTTAATTTAAGTTTAAAAAAAACTATTACGTCACCAAAAAAAAGTTTGAACATACGACCAAAACTTTGCTTTCATTCGATAACCGATATTTACTTTATCCATCCATTGAATTATCTTTTCAAAATTTGCTTTGAATTATATTTACATTGGAGAATAGTTTTAAAAAGGCATGAAAACATAGAAAATGGGAATTTTTTCTATTTTTATGCACTTTAAATCATTCTTAATGTAGAATCCTAAGCAACACCACAATTCTGACTCAGTGAATGGATATATCTAAAACTAATAAATCCTTTGACAGAAGTACATTATACTTTGACACAAGTAACAGCTGTAGGCTTGTCTCAAAATCGTATATTCGACGCGGAACACAAGCCTTAAGCACAATTCGTTACAAGGATAATACGTATCTTTACCATATACATTCTGACTGTGAATCTAAATCATCTTTGATTTCTCAATTTAAATTGCCGATACTTGGAGCTTAGTCATAAGAGATTTTTTGGGACACTACAATCACAACTCGTACGTGATGAGGGGATATGAACATTACAAGCAATAGCAAATAGTGTAACTAAAAACCCTTGTCAGAGAGATGACCAAAAGGCATATTTGACACATTTTAGTCTGGGTCTTTAAGATCTTCTACTAGCTATGTTTCCACCTAGATAAGAGGATAAATACCACAGGGCCAGAGGGATCCTAAAACTGAATCTTTTGTTTAAGGATAATTTTTCACTACATTTGCTTGAGGTCCTACCTCAACAAACTGATAAACCGAGGATTTTTGTTTCAGACTTTGACAATAGTTGCACGTATGTTATCTGAACAAAATAAGATAATATCAGGATGGTTAGGATGATACATTTATGATGACTACGTTCATTATGAATCATCTACCTAATTGTACTAATCCATACATTGCCAAGTTTTTAATATTCAAAATCCCAAAATCTATAAAGGCCAGGGGTGTCTCTCTCATGAGCTCTAATTGATAACAGAAAACTTTCTGTTTATGTTCAATCATTTTACAGATATTGTGTTTGTTTTTCGTTGTTGTAAAGCAATTATGTAAATACAGAAAAATCACAAAAATAAAGCTTTTCTACTTCATTAATTCAACACTTGAAACTCTCGTGCATCACAAAGATATTCGATCCTCTACTTTTATATAGTTATTTAATACTTATCAAACTGAAATTTAAACACAATACATTTTGATTTTGTCAGTATTTGTGATTGTGAAAGGAAACCTTTCATTTCTAATGCATAAAATGAACCTCATACAATCAATGGCGCTGTCCTGCTTGAAAAAAAATGTCAGAGTTTCCTCTCTTACGCCATTCATATAGGCCAGGGGTGGCCAACTGTGGGTGAAGGGATTCTTGTGAATACTAAAAAGGGTGGTGCTGAAAAGTATCTCCTAAAAAGGGGGCCTCAAAGATAAAAAAAAAGTGCAAGTGACTTAAGGTTTCAAGGAGTAAGGACTTGAAAAAGGTGGGAATGCCCTGCATGCTATATGTCAATTGTAAAAAAAAGAAAGAAGAAAAATGAAGAAACAGAACTTTATCATATTATTATTCAAGAAAGTTGGTGATAAATTTAAAAACTGAAGTTTCTAAATATTTTAGCTAAATTCATGATTCAAAATAATTTATCAAACCTAAGTAATTTCTTAGATCACGCTACCTTTCCATTTACAACTGATGCGAAAATCTATCGATGACGGGTATTTTATCTTTGAACGAGAGTAGCCGGTATTTTTTTTTACCCGTTATTGATAGATATTTGTTTCATTTGTAAATTAAACATATCTTTGTTCGGGTACCCAAGTGCGCCGTAATAATATCGTCTACTAAAAAGTTTTGATTTTTTGGATGAATAATAAGTTTTTTTTAACGGTTTAAAGAAAATGCCAATAAAAAGTTTTATTTTAAAATAAATGGCATTAAATTCTTTTTAAAAATGGAATTTTTCTTAATTCATTTTAAAGCATTCTAAGCTTCCCAAACATTTATTAGAATTAAAAGAAAAGATATTAGAAATAAACCTTTTGGTTAGCCTTTTGAAAAGGATCTTTTTCGCATGGCAAAGTTTCTCATATCCATTTTTCTTCTTTTTTCTTTTTTTATATCTTTTAAATCCTCTGAAAAAATAAAACTACCCATAAGAAACTTGAAACCGCTGAATTTAGTTTTTATTCTCGAAAATAAATTTGGAATTTTTACATGCACGTGTTCCGAATCCTTATAAATAAAACTAAACGGTTTTCTCAAAGCTTCTAAACAAATGAAAACTTTGCTAACAAGACTCATTCTTCCAGAGTTATCAACCCTTCCTCACATACTGGGTAAGACCTAGATAATAAACAGGAATAACAACCCCTCTCTCTTGTTTAATGAAACAATTCGTAGTCAAGCCCTAGTTTTACCATGGATTTCAGAAAGATTTTTTTTATATTATTGCATATAGGGTACCAGATATCGTCGTGTCGAAAACCAATGTGTGTATATTTATCTATTTGTCAATCTGAGTATTTATCTGAATAATTTTAGACAAGAGAAAAATACGCTTTAGATTTAATTGAAAAATTAAATATTTCTTATGATCTAATCAAGAAAACAATTCCTAAAATTACTTATTTTGCGTTCATTTGTGAATTTATTAAAGCAGTTGCTTTAGATCTCTTAAAAAGCAATATTAACAAACTCCTCCATCATAGACAGGTTCAGGGCCTATTTAATTAAAAAAAAAAAAAAAAAAAAAAAAAACTCCGTAACGTATCCATCAATAGTGTAGCCTATACATTAAAAGGGTAGTAGTAAATAGTTAAATGCGTCTCATGTTCTGAACTATATACTATAATTACAAAATTTTAACTTCATTCAAAAAATTCCGACCTATTGCATTTACCGAGTAGGTTCCAATTTAAATGCATCCCGGATCCTCCCCCTCCTAATAATGTATGGATATAATCTTAGGCTATGCCCAGAAGTTTGCTGATTTTGATGTTTTTCTTCCAAATAATGATAAGAGCTGGGCTGAGAAAGACTATAGAAAAAAAACTTAAACATTTGGAACATCTTAAAAAATCGGACATATTAAGGAACATCTTAAAAATCCATCTTAAGGAAACTCAAGAACATTGGGAGTCATCAGGATGGGGTGGGGGTGATTTAGCCTGTGTGCCAATCTTAGGGGGTTTAATCCTGTAACAAGTTTGCAATAACCTATTAGTCTTCAGAGATTTCATTTGTAGAAATAACAAATGAAAGCACGAAAGTAAAAGAAATTACTAATTACTTGTTCGATGTTGATTAAGATCTTCCTGTTGCAGAGATGCATATAGACAGGGAGAAAGACGATAGATACGATATATGTAAAAATATTTTTTTTTTAAATAAATACACATGTAAATAAACAGGGTTGCCTCATTGCAACCATGGTCCGAATTCCTGGACAAACGAAGAGTTGAATCCTAAGAACGCAATTGTTCTCTTCCCATCCCCTGTTCCGGGAAAAATCCATTCATTAAAGTAAAATGGAGGTATATATCTGAATTTTATAATTCTAATATGAAAGCGAAAATGAGCTTTCCAAAATAAACTATTAAAACTATAATAATATTCAGTTCGTTTTTAACGATTAATTGGGTGAGTAAATGGGAGAATTGGTAAAAACTATCTTGTGATTCTACTGAGACTAATAGGCCCAAATAGGTATCTACTACCACTAATTTTAGCCACCGTCCAGTCACTAGCTGTCTTGCCCAATGTCTGACCCTGAGGCAGGGTATTTTGTGGAAAACGCTGCTGAGGTTGAATAGATTGAAGCCAATAAAGGCTGCCAAATTCATGCTCGGGGACCTATCAGTACCCTTGAAAAAATTCAGGATTGGGGAAAACAATGGTGGACACCTTGACACTACAAAATAAATACCAAGAGAGTAAACAGAAACAGGCAAGCCCTATCTCAAATTACCATGCCCAAAAGGGCCCCAATAGCCCAGCGTTAATTGGTACTGCATGTATTTTTTTTTGGGGGGGGGGGGCAGTGAAGACTGGGCTTTTGTGACCGGAACCTCAATTAGGTAAGCCCATCAAACACAGAAGCAGACCAAATTCGGCCTAGACCTAGCAGTAACATAATTCATAATCAGAGCGATAAAGGTGAGATACATTCATTGGTTTCGCTCACGACGATAGAGCAGTTCATAAAGAAAGATTTAAAGGAAATGGGAACTTCGTGGGCGGGTGTAAAAAGGGAGGCTTTGAATAGATTGGGGTGGAGGAGGAGCGTGCGTAGCTGTGTTGGCCTCAGGCGGCTTGGTGCTGCGATGAGTTGTTAGTAGTAGTAGTAGTAGATAGAGTAGTTCCAAAAAATAAGTGTTAACAGTACACTCAGTCACTCGCATAGAAATTGAAAAAAGAGCTTGGACTAGATTCTGCAGAATGTTGCGGTCAGATTTCGCCGCTAACCCAAAGACAAACTAAATTTTAGGATTCAAACTAATTTTTCGCAATGGATAGATAGAATATACACTAGCAAAAGTCTAATCTCTTTTCATTTTTCTACCTCTATGGGCATTACATTTTAAATGAGCCATACGCTGATAGTCTAATTCCACTTTCTTTCAATGCTTTCAAAGGCAGACATTGTTAGAAAACATTGTAACCACATGAAATATTATAATAACATTCAAATTCACTATTTAAGACAAAAAAGACTACAAACTTGACAATAAAAAATTAAAGTTTCAATTTTCCGTAGAGACCACTAAAAGGATCCGTACTGATTTGTCCATTATCAAGGACATGCTCTTTCCTGTAAGCCTCCCACCTTGCATCATCAGATTCATGGGTGACATAACGGATACCCACTTGACGTTCGAGGTCACGTAAGTCACACCATGTTTGATAGTCCTGTAGCCACGGGTGAATCAAAGTTTTATCAACAGTGAATCGTTTCATTTGTTTCACTTGTAACAGGTTGTTTATGACGTCAATAGCTAGAAAACACGGATAGAGTTATAGACTATTCATTTAAGCTTTATCCACATAAAGTACTTTTTAAAAGCTAAAATAATGTAGAACTCAAGCCTGAAGGAAAATAAAGAGATGAAACGGAGAGAAGTAAAGAGAGTTCATTGGTACTTAAATAATAACAAAAGAAATTACCTCCTCAAAACGCAAGAAAATGGCGCGATACTGTTTTTACGAAAATCATATAGGCTATATCAATATACTACTATTTCCACCGTCGTGATTTTTCTGATGGATTTACACAGGGTTGTATACCCAGACAAATTTTCTAGACGTAACGGACTAGTATTACAAGACGTTCTGAGCGTAACTGGAGCGTACCGAACGGAACGTAGACGTAACTAGAAATTCCGAAATAGTATTTTCGTCAAATATTTCTTTTACCAACCATACAATTTGTTTTTATCTCATTGGAACTTGGAAAAACTGTAACTATTATTTTTTTTTTTTTAAGTATATGGCAATGTGCATGCCCAAGATATTCAGCGGTTTTATTATTCCCAAGACGGTCAAGAAAACGTTAAAGATAAAGCTTTAACGTTTGGAGCACCTCACCCCTGCTCCACCACTACGCACGCTCCTTCTCCATCCCAATCTATTCAGAGCTTCCCACTTTGCACGCTCTCAGCAAGTTCCCATTTCCCTTAAATCTATCCTTACATCCTCCCACCCCAGCCTAGGATGACTTGCTTTTGGTTTAGCCCTAGACGATTATTTAAAAAGGACAATCTTTGACAATTTCTCACCCTGCATGTGCAGAACGTGCCCGGCACTTATCTAACACCAAAAATTTCGTAGCGCAACGCTTCAAACATGACGTGACGTACCGTACAATCATAACACAACGATAAGACAAAGAGGGGTTAATTTGAAGGAGGTAAAAACTAAGCATACATAACCTCATAATGAAAAGTTTTATAGCATACGTCTCGAATTCTTATTACCGTACCTCGTATGCAAAATCTTGACATGAAAATCAAACTTTAAAGAAACATTTGATATCCAGGCCGCCTCAAAGGGTGTGCTAACACGGTAACGTGGCAGAGGATAAAGACGTGAAAGGTTCAATCTCTATGTAGAAATGGGTTCGTATAACATGGTATCAAGTTTGTTTCCCTAATGAATTGACATAAAGTGTAGGCTTCAAAGGCATTATATGTATACTACCATTACAATGTAATGGTAGAGATCTGACACAGTAGAGAGTAATGAGCAGAGATCTGAGTGATATGCTGAGTGATAAGGTTTTTCTCGAGACGACCCCTCCTCCGTAATCCGATGAGATGTTTCGGTTGCAATAGAAGTTTATTCGGTAGTGTGTTACATGCCAAGTGGGAAGACGTACTGGTGGCGAATTGCTTTTCGATTAGCCCAAAATGGATAGCCAATTACGTAATCTTTGGCAACCTTTCATCCTTCCTCCGTGAAACGTAGCCTAGCCGTCTGCACCTTTCTTCCATTATAGCCCTAGAAAATGAGACCAAACTTGCGTACAGTTAACTATTTGATATATGGCCACTCAAACAGCATTAGCATATGAATGAAAATTTGAACCTACCTTCAGATGAGATTTCTTTCCAAGGATTGGGCGGATACATAAAGGCGGCATTCTGAATCTGATCATTTATATCTTCATCTTCATTAAAAGGGAATGTACCAGAAAGACTAACGTATATAATTACTCCAACGCTCCACATATCTAACGGTCGGTTGTAACCTTTGTTACGAAGTACTTCAGGTGCTTCAAAAGAAAAAAAAAACACCTGTTTTATTTACTTTTTACAAATTAATTATGACAATACTTCGGATGGGCACACAAATAATAATTCGATAAACACAACCTCACCAAAGGGGTGCCACTGAAAATTTAACACTAACCCAAGACTAACTTGTAATGTCCGAAAAAAACAAGATATTAAATAATAATAGCAATTTAACATAATTTTTAAGGGTAATATTTAATATATGTATGATTTACCCAACATATCGAGATTTTCCAGGCTATTTGACCTTAAGAAAAGAGTGAAGCAGGACAGCGCCATGTCCCCGAGACTGTTCGGTTTGTTTTTGAATGATATGGTGGAGTTTCTGGAAAAAAATGGGGTTCAAAGCTGTGTCTTGGAAAAAATAATTTTTCGGTGTTATTATTTGCCGATGACACTGCATTAGTGGTGAAGTCGACAAGGGAGCTTCAGATATTACTTGATTTAATTGAGGAATTATTTGAAAAAAACTACGTTTTCTAAAGAGTTAAAGAGGCTGAGTTACAAGGTCGAACCTTAAAACGTACAGGGATTAGGAGGCACAGTTGGGGGGCTGCCGCCCCCCAAACCCCCCGCTTTCGCAGCCTTTAAATAAAAAAAAAAAATTTAAACTCAAAGTAAGGAGCGACATTAAATCTTAAAACGAACAGAAATTATTCCGTATATGAAAGAGGCTGTGCCCTCCTCAACGCCTCGCTCTTTACGCTAAAGTTTGACTTTCTCACA
>JAQQPU010003956.1:9229-20331 GCA_029168905.1 Artemia sp. Kazakhstan ARC1039 | reverse complement strand
CTTCTGTAATGATGCAATATACCCTGGAACATATCATAGGATTGGCGTGAACCTGGACTTTGGAAGAAGATCGGACTTGTTGAATATCGATTCACATCCAAAGGAGGTGAAAGCTGAAAAAAATTGGTTAGCCAGTGAGACCCTTTCACCAAGAACAAGAAGCAGAGTGCATCCTCACCTTAGCCTAAATCTAACCAACGTGATAAGCTAGGTTCTAATAGGATTTTCTCGGGTTTTCTCGATAAAATCCAGATTTTGGCTTACTATTTATATGTTGGACAAAATTGTTCAACAATTTTTTAATAGCATACGCCCTTTTGAAAATCTGGACACAAAGTATCTCTGGTTCAGACCTTCAACGCCAGCCTTAGGATTTTTCTCCGTCGGTAAAAGTAAAATACTGAGAATATATTCCTTTTTAGGTAAAAAATTACACGTGAAAAAAATTATTTTACGCGAGCAGAAGGATAAAGAATTCTATTTAAGAAAACATTGATTCAGAAATGAATTCAATTTCAGAAAACGGGGGGATCTTTTATGGCAAAAACATTCTCACAGTAATTATTTTTACAAGTAGGGGAAAGTGTTGTACCTCTGACCTGCATGTACCTTTGACCACCTAGTGTTGCACTGCCATCTTACACATATTTTGGAAGTTAAACTTGCCGTTACATGCATAAGCCCCTAGGAAGCTCTGATATATGTTATGAAAGTCAACACGTGCTTGCAGATTTTTCAAGAAATTTTTATCCATTTCCATCTCTAAAAGTAAGTATTTTCGGGTACATATTTTTTATTATACTCTTTTTTATATTACTATTGATTTACTTTTCACTGTTTAAATTACAGTTACATCTTTTGAGTAAATAAATAGCATAGTATTTCAATCTGAAATTTATAACCTATAACTGAATGTAAGTATTTTATAAATAATGGCGGGTATGTTGTACCTTTGACCACAATAAATATTGTACCTTTGACCTGTCAAAGGTATAATATTTACTGTGGTCAAAAGTACAACATACCCGCCATTATTTATAAAATATTTTCATTCATTAGTAAGTAAATAAAAACGATCGATTATTTAGCATCTTTTACATGATTTATATTCACTGAGACTTAAATTGAGAAATTTGCAGGTTTTGTTCGTCCTTCTTTGGATTTTTCTTATACTAGGCTATTTAATTCATCAGCAAGTCAACTCGCCATGTTTTTTTTCGAAAGGGAATTTTTCACCAGCAAAGTTTATATTGGTTATAGATTTATGAAAATGGTATAACTTGATAGTGATAAATTTATAATGGTTTGCTGAGGCACGACTGATGGTTCATCAACTTGCGGTAATTTTCTATCGGATCTTAAAAACACGCTATAACTACTGCTCTCTGTCTTCAAAATAATTTTGAATGGGCTTTATTTATGTTTGGAATGCATCCCAATTTCCCTTTCTCCTTTTTTTTGTTTGAGTAGACTAGATAACCTTGCAACAAATCGGCAAGGATATTTAGCTTAGACGCAAAGAAATTTCTCAGAAAAAAGCCTGAAGGGGTAAATAATAAAATTTCGAATCGAAAAAGTGTAGGTGTTTTAATACCAATTTATTACCTTTATTCACTGAAATGTCTTTACATGATTATTTACCCTATTCATTTCAGGGAATATACCGAGGAGTAAAACAGGGAAAACACGACCTGCCCTCAACAAGGAAGACATGAGAGATCTGTCCAACCAATTTTTGGTGGGAAAATGAGCATTGGTGAAGCTGCGAGACATTTCAACTTGAAAATACCCACACTAATATTTCACTTGAAAAGGTTTCAAACAGCTGGTGAGACCAAATTTGCTTATGAACGAAACCTTAATGTAAAACAGGTTTTCAGTCATGAAGAAGAAAAGTTACTTGTGAGCTATGTCAAGGAAGCAGCCATGATGCAGTATGGTCTTTCTTTGAAAATTGTCAGGCAGTTAGCTTTCCAATATGCGGTGGCCAATGCTAAAAATTATCCCCCATCATGGAATGACAATAAAATGGCTGGTAAACAATGGTTAAGGGATTTCAGAGAAAAATTCTCCAAAGAACTCTCATTAAGAAAACCAGAGCCAAAAAGCCTCGCCAGGTCAACAGCTTTCAACAAAGAAACTGTGAAGCTTGTCTTTAATAATTACAAGAATGTTTTAAACCGCTATGATTTTCAGTTGTCTGATATTTGGAATGTTGATGAGACGGGTTTTTCAACGGTTCACACACCACCCAAGATATTGTCTCCTAAGGGGGTAAAACAAATTGGAAGTATTACGTCTGGTGAAAGAGGCGCTAATATTACGATGATAGCCGCCATAAATGCTACTGGCATAAGCATAACCACCTATGTTAATATTTCCCAGAGTCAATTTTAAAGACTTTATGCTGATAGGTGCACCACCAGGCACTATTGGAGCAGCAAATAAGTCAGGGTGGTCCAATGACAATTTATTCCTGGAGTTTCTGATACACTTTATTAAGCACGTCAAGCCAACTGCTGCTACACCAGTCATTCTTCTGATAGACAACCACGAGAGTCATGTGACCATACCAGCGATCACTTTGGCATAATTTTTTGGGATACATTTATTAACACTTCATCCCCACACCAGTCACAAAGCAGCCCCTAGACAGGTCTGGTTTTGGACCTTTCAAACGTTTTTATAAAGTGGCAGCAAATGATTGGATGTTGACACCTGGTAATTCTGGCAAGCCTATCACAATATATAATGTTGCTTCTTTAGTTGGATTTGCATATACGAAGACCTTCTGCAAAGTATTAACTGCTCAAATTTATAGTTTAATTGTTATGATAATGTAAAGTTAAAAAAATTTGTAGGTTTTTTTTTTTTTTTTTTTTTTAGTGTAGGTGGTACATAAATGTAGTTATCAGTTTCGGAAATAATGAAGTTAGTACCACTGAGAGGAGAGGAGGTGGGTAAAAAAAAAAAAAAAAAAAAAAAAAAAAAAAAAAAAAAAAAAAAAAAAGATCCTTTTGAAATTCTGCTAACAACATCGATTCTCAAGGTAAAAGTTGGAAAACGGGCCAATTAGGTGTTACAATCCTTTTGTTTTTGCTGAAAATTCGACAAAGCAATGACTGTTAGGCTAGTTTATTTTGCATGATATTTCTAGAGCCAATTAAGATGAAGAAATGCCTTCAAAGTCAAGGCTATAAGAAAAAAAGTTCTGGATATTTTTGTCAGTTTGTAGTTTACGCACTAATAAAATAAAAAAAAAAACTTCTGCACGACTAACATTGTAAATGGCTTTAAGGTAGCGGGATTAGTGCCACTAAATGAAAATATTTTCACAGAAGGTGAATTTTCATCTTCAACTGTAACAGACAGACCACTTACTGTCGCTGAAAGTTTGAATCAGAATGACGAGGAAACCATGGAAGCCACTAATTTATCATACATAAATGTGCCACTGGAATCATTTCACCAGAAATGATTAGACCTCATCCAAAGGCAAGACCCAGGAAAGAAGTTACAAAAGGAAGGAAGAGAGGCAAGTCAAGAATATTGACTGACACTCCAGAAAAGGAAGAAATTGAGAAACAGAAGATGAAAAAGAAAAAAGTGGGTCAAGTGAGCCGAAAGAAGAAAGCAACGAAACAATTATTTCAGGTTGATTCAACATCTGAGTCTGACATAGATACTGAATTGGCGATGGATGATAATGATATAACACAGAATTTGTTGGTTTGACCGATTTGGAAGATCAGGAAAATTTTGAAAGAAATAAAATTTCTAAAGGAGATTTTGTTGTTGTGAAGTTGGCTTGCAAAAGGCGTGTGAAACATTTTGTTGCAGAAGTAATAGACTTATATGAAAGTGAAATACAAATTAAATATCTAAAGAAACTAGGTGATACAAATTCTTTTAGATTTGTAAGGACTGATCAAAAGAAGTACCACACTGATGAATCAGATATTTTAATGAAACTTCCAGTTCCAGTGAAAACCTGTGGGACTGCTCGTCAAACGGAACATCTGCGGTTCGAAATTGATTTGTCAATATTTAATTTAAAATAGTTGATACTTGCTAAAAAAAAAAAAAATAAGTAGTAAACAAGTTCCTTTTAGTTTTTGTACTTATTTATGTAAGTGGTCAAGGGTACAACATAGAGTGGTCAAAGGTACATGACCTATGTTATACCTTTGACCAGTTAACGTATATTTTTAAGACCTATATTTAATCTAAAAAAATTAATGCAATATAGGTTCCACAGATTATATGTGCGTATCAAGAACTTAAGTTTGTGATGAATACAATAAATCAGTTCATATTGAAACACAGTTGTTATGAAAATTTTTTTTTAAATGGTGAGAGGTACAACACTCTCCCCTATACCTTGTTTTTCCTCACAGCTGGAAAGTTGGATCCAGTTTAAACTTTCAGGGACTATTGATTTTTTGGGAGAGGTATGGCGACTTCAAATTTTGTGTTGGGGACGGGCGAGGTTATAGTTTTCTTCAATCCTAACAAAAGAGTAGGAAGTTTTTTTTTGTCACTCCTCTGAAGGCGTCACTGCAAGTTTTAGCAAGTTTACTTTAAAAAGAAAACAAGCGGAAGCAATCATGGACCTAGTAAATTTAAAATATGTAATATTTATACTTCTTTCTTTTAACTTGAAAATATAGCAAGGCCGAACCCAGCATTTTTTTCGGAGGGGGTTTTAAGTATTTTTTTTTTTTTGGGGGGGGGGGGTTACACAAAAAACCCTCAAAAACCCCTACAAAATTTGTTTTTGCCCATTTTTGTTACGTTTTTACAAGTCAAACAAACATTTCGTGGGGGGGGGGGGGGGGAAAACCCCCCAACCCCCCCCCCCCTGGATACGACCTTGAAATATAGACCCAGCCTTTTCAAATTAAAATGACATTTGACCTTGTAACAGACTCCCTGTTGAAATGGCTACGCGGCTAAAAAATGACTACCCCGTCCAGATACAGCAATTCAAAAAGTGTTATGTGACACCAACTGAGTAACTCTAATTTTTACTCCACCCAGCAAATACGCAACGCAGACTTTTATCTAAGGGAGAGGGATTCAAAGAGACGTGAAACAAAAGGCATTGAAAAAAATTACATTAAAAAAAAAGGCAAATTTGGGAGAAAGTGTACAAGTTGGAGTGTATTTTTGGACAAGTTGAAACTTAAGCTTGCGGGAGAGCGAGAGACAAACCACATCTCTTTTTATAAATCATCTTTCCTTTTGAAATAATTCAATCCCTTTCGAAATTGATTTAAAAGTCATAATTCCGGGACTACTTCTGCTAGGAGATATTTCTTTGACTTATCTGTTCCCCGGATACATCTTTTTAACGAATTAATCAAAAAAAGCTTTTTCCACAAAGTAAGTTTTTTTTTTTAAAAAAAGTAAAGAACTCCGTTAAACCAAAAATGAACAAAAATAGAATCAAATAATCTACCAAGCATACAACTACCACAAAATCAGTATCAATAAATAAATGAAATCCAAAACGATCAGAAATTAAAACAAATAACAGAGTGAAACTCAAAACGAGCAAAAATTAATATGAGTAGTGTTCAAAACGGGATGCTATCATTTCATCTAATCGTCACAAGCATTAAACGTCATTTGACGACAAGGAAAATCCGTCAGAACCACTAACCGTCAGAACGTCGACAGTCATAACATCGACACGTCAAGACCACCACAGTCACAATCGTTACCCGTCAGAACGTCGACAGTCATAACAACGACACGTCAGGACATCGACAAAATTCGTCAAGACATCGACAAAAAAATTTATAAGTTTATATAATAGTAATAAGTATATCATAGTTTACAAACAAATTTCGGCTATATATTTGCACATCAGGGGGGTGGGGGTAAAGCATAGCATATATTAAATACGTAACCTAACCTAGGTACCTTTCCCCCTAAACCCCAAAAAACTAAAGTTTTAAAATTTTAGATGTTATGACGGATTTTGTCGATGTCCTGACGTGTCGATGTTATGACTGTCGACGTTCTGTCGGGTAGCGATTGTGACTGTGAACTGACGTGTTGATGTTATGACTCTTGATGTCCTGACGGTTAGAGGTTCTTTCAGATTTTTTGTCGATGTTATGACGGATTTTGTCGATGTCCTGACGGTAGTGGTCCTGACGTGTCGATGTCCTGACGCTTTCCCGTTCAAAACCCCTATGCTTTCTAAAAGCCAGAATATAATTTGTACTTTACTGAACTGAATTTACTGAACAAATTGTGCATTGTCAGTTTATTATACATATGCTGATAAAACTCCTTAAAATCTTAATAAATTTTTGAATTCTTAAAGTTATAAAGATGAAAACATTTAAGAGAATTTTTTTTTCAGTAAAGTTTTTACTTCAGTAAATTTTTCAGTAAAGTTTTTACTCAGTAAAGTCTTTACTTCTTTTTGAAAAACTTATTTTGTGGAAAAATGTTTTTTTTTAATTAATTTCTGTTCGTTTTATATAGGCATAGTCTTTTTCAGGGGAAAAGTTAATAATAGTTTGAATCTTTCAGGTTTTCCTTTAAGAATTAATAGTTTGGCCTCCTATTTATAAGCTGGAGAAACTTTTTTAGCAATTTTTAACAGCATAAGATCTTTTGAAAATCATGACAAAAATAGCAGTGTTTAATTTAGTCATATGCATCCTCTAGTTGACCTTATAAATAAAAGTTAATACCATTCCCAAAATTATATTTATGCTCTTTCACACAGCATGGATACACTTACAATCTTTTAATTTAGTAAAATTTTAAGAGCAGAACTAGCAATAGATGTAGCCCCGAAAATTTGAACTTAATAACCTCAGTCGTTCTTGGTATATTGCTGAGATGTCTTATTGGCAACCAAAATACCAACAGTGTGTTTTGATTTAATTTTAAAGCAACATTTAGTTTTTAAGCATAATAGGCAAATTACATAACTGTGGGGGTTGACCTACCCAATAACCCTAAAGATATAATTATTAGACCATTCAACTATGCTGAACAAAATGGCTGTCTTAAAGTTTTGATTGGAAGTGTCTAGAAAATTACGAG
The DNA here is from genome assembly GCA_029168905.1 of Artemia sp. Kazakhstan ARC1039. NCBI lineage: Eukaryota > Metazoa > Arthropoda > Branchiopoda > Anostraca > Artemiidae > Artemia > Artemia sp. Kazakhstan ARC1039. The sequence continues at coordinate 13,260 of JAQQPU010003956.1, read as the reverse complement.
CTAAAAAGGAGGGCTGATTGCCCTCCTATCACTTTTGACTCTTAAGAGGGCACTAGAACTTTTAATTTTCAATCAAATTAGCTCCAATCTTACTACTAGCTATAATAGAGCATCCCTGTCTATGTCCTTATATGCCCTTTAGTGCTTATATGCCCTTTTAATACCTCCATGCATATAGGCTTTTCGTTTAATTGAAACTCCTATACGTTCCCTAAAAATTTTAACTTAATACCATTAGAGTCGTTAGTTACAGTAACCCTAGAAGCAGCATTGAATCAATACACAGTGTCTTCTGGCTAGCTCAAAATCTACAACCTATGATGGTATGAAGGTGAAATTTTCAGAAAATATTTCTGTTGTACGGATGGCAACCTGCCATCCGTATGCAGGTTGTCAAAAGGGCATATCAGCACTATCTTAGGAGCAGTTTCGTGTGTGAAATTATAACATACAACGCTTGTTGAGGGGGCATTGTACTAACCAAAAGACAATATTTTGCATCATAATACTAATGCTTCTACTCCTACAACTACTACTATTATCACTATTACTGTTGCTACTACTACTGCTTCTAAAACTAAGAATACTACTATAAAGTGTACTCTCACTGCTACTTCTATATTTACTGGTAATACTACTTCAACTAATAAACCTAAGGGTATTAAGGCGAAAATTTTGGGCAATATTGTAACTGTATTGAAATAAATCGAAACACACTATGCCCATATAGGTTGTCAAGAGGAGGTATCAGCAATGCTTTAGGAGCGGTTGATGGTATTAAGTTAAAAGTTTCATCGCGTGTTGAAGTGGATGTTGAAAAAAAGGTGCTATTTGCATACTGCTACTACAACTATTGCTACGCATAATTAATGAAACTTTCAACAATGCTGAAAAACTGATGTCTCAAAACTTTGTTTGGATATTGGTTATGGAAAATGATGGGCGTTGGGGGGGGGGGCTCCAAATAACTTTGAATCTTAAAAAGAGCACTATATCTTCCAATTTAAAATCAAATGAGACCCATATGAATTTAATACCAGCCATTTCATAAAAACCTTATGTGTCCCCAGGGCTCTTGAAAGCCCTTGCCCCAGGGCTCTGGGGGGTTTTTGCCAACCCTGGAATCATTTTATATGTTCCTTTGACTATTTTAAGCAAAATTGCCATCTCAGAATTAAATCAGATGCATTTGGTGAAAAGAGGGGTAGTTGGTAGGGGGGTGCAACTTGACATCAATCCCTATTGACTCTAAAGAGGGAACTAGAACTTCAAATTTCAACCAAATGATCAACCTCTGATCATTTTGTCTCTTGAAAAGGGCACTAGAACTTATGATTACCAATCCAATGAGTCCCCTCCAAAGCATATACGACCACCCTTTTTACAAGAACCTTATATGCTCCAAGGGCATAACTTGCAACCCTTTTCCTGAGAGCTGTAGGGGGGGGGGGATGTCTTCCTCACAGACACAATTTCCAAAACCTTCAACAACGATGAATAAAATTTTTTGGTCTATTTTGAGAAAATCGTTATCTCATAATTTTAATCAGATGCGTTTGGTGAAAGGAGGGGATGTAGGAGAGGGTGGGGCTAAATGCCCTCCATCACTTTTGACGCTTAAAACTTTTGACGCTAAAAAGGCACCAAAACTTCCAATTTTCAACCAAATGAGCCACTTCTAAAGTTAAACAACCATCCCTTCCATAAAAACCTTCAATACCCCCTGGGCATAACTTACAACCGTTGCCCCTAATCTTTGGGGTTTGTTTCAACCCCAAAAGCCTTGATATATGAAATTTGGACTATTTTGAGTAGAAAGGCTGTCTCAAAATTTCTATTAGATTCATTTCGGGACAATAAAACGTGTTTGTGGGGGGGGGTAGCTGCCCTCCGATCACTTTGACTCTTAAAAAGAGCACTAGAGCGTCTGATTACCAATCCAATGAGGTCCCTCTGAAGTTTATATGACCGAACTAATAAAGGAGCACTAGAGCTCTCAATTCCAAATTGAATGAACCTTTTTTGAAGTCTCTACGACAACGCTGTCTCTAAAAACTTATTTGCCCCCAGGGCAAAACTTAGTACCTTTACCCTGTGGGCTGTGAGGGGTTTTTAATCCTCAAAGACATACTTTCCGGGCCTTTGAACTACGTTGAACAAAATGTACATCTCAAAAATTTGATCGGATGTGTTTGGGGAAATAATGGGCGTGAGAGGGGGTTAGTTGCCTTCCAATCACTTTCGACTATGAAAAAGGGCAATAGCCCCTTCAATTTCCAATTGAATGAGCCCTTCTTGAAGTTTCTACGACAGCGCTTTCTATAAAAACCTTATATTCCCCCAGAGTATAACTTACAACCCAGGGAATTTTATAAAGAAAAACAGATTATAATCGTAATGTGTAAGAATCTTACCAGACAAGGTCGTACCCAGAATCAAAGAGCGTATCGCAGATTTACAGAAAGAGCGTTTTCTTAATTATACAGAAGCATCAAAACAAAGTAACTGAAATTGTAGCAGGACAAAGCTATAGATTTAACAATAATAATAATAATAGTCGTACGTTTTTATTAATATTAATCATAATATCATCAAAACATCATAAAAACAATCATATAATATTATACTTATCAATGTTATAATATACTTGCGAATAATCAATACTTACACATTTACATACTTACACATTACAGATTACTGAAGTGTGCAGCAAAGCATACACAAAATAAATGCATTTGGTGCATAAGACTTTAAGTTAGGGGTAATCTTTAACCTAAAAGTATTGAAAGATTTTTGCCTCTATCACAGCCAATGTTCAATACCTCCTGTGAAGCAAATACACCTCTGCAAATGCGACCAAGGTAAAATGAATCAGCAAAATTTACAAAATATGCCCTCACTTTGGTAGACAGGGATGGTATTATGAGCAAGCTGCACTGAACTTCAGCATTGTATTCCAGTCATTCTAGATCATTTTTCATAAGAACTAATCTTAGAGATTAACATCACTTAACAACAGAAAGAGTTAAACAACACTTAACTGTTGAATAGTTGTCGTTTTAGGCACTTTAAAACGTAGGGGAGGGTAAAGAATTCCAAATTCTATCAGAAACACCAGCTTAGAGTTGGCTAGCCACCTTAACCTACCTAGAAGTTTCCAATCTTATGATGGCTTACTTTGTATAGATTGAATTTTGAGTTAAAATACAAAAATCTGATAAATTATGACGTAGAGAGACACTTCAGCTTAATTCTATATAAAAAAAAAGTATATTTATGATCTCAGCTCTCCAATATTCTTTGGTAATTTTTATTTTTTAATGAAGTTACCAGATACTGTAGTAAAAGAGACACCATGATTTTCTTTTTTCTCCCAATCTTCCCATGCTAATCGATAAGGATTGTACTTTTAGTACTTTCCCATATTCTTTGGTTTTCAGCATAGTATAAGCAAAATGAAACGAAGAGTAATAAACAAAATGAATAATTACAGTGAATAAAATAAATAAATAAAATAATAAATAAATTATAGATTATAATAAATAATAATAAAATAAATTAATAATAAAACATGAATTAATAATAAAAAATAAATTAATAAACTGAGTTAATAAATAAAATACTGAACAAATAAAATAAACAAAGGGAAAATTATTACCTGGGGCAACTTGATTGCCAGCAGATTCAATGACCAGCATATCAGTGAGAAGGATTTGTTTATAATACTGTTTTGTATTTTCATTTTGATACAAAGTAACTGATGTTGGATCTAGCCTCCAGTAATGCCTTTTTCTTGTGTGATCCGTATTTGTGAAATGTACCATCCAACCTGAAATATATTCGTTCAATATGATAATCAACATCTAAATTGCAAACAAATTTATAGGCCCGATGATCGACGTTAATTTTAATACAGAAAACAAATGCTACTCGACGTAGGTATTGCAAAATTCCTAACATGAAACGATAATGAATATCATCTACCTAAACAACATATATATATATATATATATATATATATATGTTGTTTA
>JAQQPU010003955.1:24502-55295 GCA_029168905.1 Artemia sp. Kazakhstan ARC1039 | reverse complement strand
TTTTTTCTCAGAGATTGGCGGTTCATTCAACCGGTTTATTTTGTATACACGTGAGAGATAAGAGAGAGTTTTAAAAAAACAGTCATAAGATAAATCACATTTTGAAGAAAACCACGTTTTCTAAGCGTTTTGCTTACAATACCACTTGTGCAAATAGACACCCATGGAAATTGAATCCGGGTTGGGAACGATAAGTATAAAAAACAAAATTATAAACTAGTTTTCAACATGGACTAAAAAGTGCAAAAATATTTTTTTTTTATCTCGAGAATCTATGAATTTAAGTGAAAACGAGGGACGCAAAACGTATTGAGTTTCACATAACATAGAGATCAATTGATCAAACAGTTTGTGGTAAGGAACTGTGGGTAAGGAGCGACCCGGCTCAAAAATAACCGAAACTCTAAAAAACGGAATTTTAATACCAATAAATGTATCAAAAGAATTGACTTAATATAAAGATTCAAAATATATAAGTTTCATTAAGTTTAGTTTTACCCATCAAAAGCTACGAGCCAGATAAAAATTGTCGGATTTTCGAAAAAAGGGGAAAGACCCACTAGAATTCATAGAATTTTAATGAACATCACACCATCAGATTCAGCGTATCAAAGAATCCCACTATAGGGGTTTCAAGCTCCTATCTCCAAAAATGTGGAATTTTATAATTTTTGCCAGAAGAAAGATCATGGATGCATGTTTATTTGTTTTTTTGTTGTTTTTTTTTCAGGGGTGACCGTACCGACCCAGCAGGCCTAGAACGTCGGGAGAGGGCTCATTACAACGAAAATAAAAAGTTCTAGCTCCCTTCTTAAGAGACCGAAATTTGAGGGCAACTAGGCCCCCTCCCGCGCCACTTATTTCCCAAAATCGTCCGATCCAAATTTTGAGATCCTGTATGAAATTTCTTTATGTCTTTCTTTCTCTTTGCCGATTCAATTTTACGCGTGGAGATATTAAGGGTATTTGTCCGGGGTAAGTGTTCGCCAGGATTGGATTGTCCAGGGGATAATTCAATTCACGATGCGTGTTTTTTTTTTTTTTTTTTTTTTTTTTTTTTTTTAAGATAAGATTTATTCATAATCAATTAACAAGACAATACAAAGTTTTAACAAATAAACTTTCAAATGTGGTTTTGAAAGTTTTTTTAAACTTTCAAAATACACTTCTAAAGGTGTTACGTCGAATGTTTTTTTCTTTTCCCAGGGGTGATCGTATCGACCCAGTTGTCCTAGAATATCGTAAGTGGGCTCATTCGAACCGAAATTAAAAATTCTAATTTCCTCTTTAAGTAACCAAAAAAATTGGAGGCAGCTTCTCATGCCTCTTTTTTCAAAATGGTCTGATCAAAATCTTGAGATAACCATTTTGTTCAGCATAGTTGAAATGCCAAATAACTATGCCCTTGGGAATATCATGACCCTGCCACAGCCCCTGGGGAAAGGTCGTTAAGTTACAAAATTTGCCAATTGTTTATGTATAATATTTGTTTTTGCATACTTTTTGACGCAACACCTTTAATTAAATGTTGTTTTTTTTAGACCACACTGAATTTCTATGACGAACAAATAAGCTTTCAGATGGGGATAAATCCATTTATTTAAACAGTGAAAAAAATGTACAAAAGCCCAAATATTTTGATCACATATCCAGCGACCGCCTTCAGTAGAAATATCAGTATTCAGTATTGACCGTCTTCAGTATTTCTACTGAAGACGGTCGCTGGATATGTGATCCAAATATCTGGACTTTTCTACCTTTTTTCACTGTCTAAATGAATGGATTTATCCCCATTTGAAATCTTATTTGCTCGTTATTGCATACCTTTTTTTTGGGGGGGGAGGGATAATTTTCTACTGGTGGTATTTTCCGCAGCAATAATTTTCCATGGGGAGGGAAATTTCCAGGGGGTGATTTTTTTCAGGGTAAATCTTACACATGGGGAATTTGTTAGAATTCCTAAACAAAATTCTCTTTATGTTATTGCTTCCTCTTGTTGCTTTCTCTATATTCTTGCTTTATCTTTTCCGTCTCAATTTTACGAGTGGAGATGTTAAGGATAATTGTCCGGGGTAATTTTTCACAAAGGTTGAATTGTCTAGAGAATAAATCCTTGTGGAGGAGAAATTTTTCCGTGGAGGTGTAGCCAGGTTTCCTGGCATTATTTAAAAAATGATCAGAAATTAAATATAAAAAAAACAAGTTTTCTCAAACTGAAAGTAAGGAGCAACATTAAAACTTAAAACGAACAGAAACTAGTACTTGTATGAAGGGGTTACTCCTCCACAACACCTCGTGCTTTACGCTAAAGTTTGAATTCTGTCCCAATCCTTTAAGAACGACTCCTGAAACACTATGTTCGTTTAATTAGAACAATAAGAAATTTTTTTTAGGTACTAAAAAAAAATTATCGCAAAGAGTGAGGTGGTGTGAGAAGCAACCCCCTCATATATGTAACAATTTCAGTCTGTTTTAAGTTTTAATGCTGCTCCTTACTTTCAGCTGAAAAAAAAACTTGTTTTTTTATTTTATCTGAGTCATAAATGAATTAGTGAAAAAAGTTGGTGAGCTGAAAATCGAGTTAAAACGTTAAAAGCAACAAGCTGTGTGAAACCCAATTCGTTTTGCGCCCCTCGTTTTCAATTATGATCATAGATTCTTGAGAGAAAACTATTTTCTACTTCTGAGTTCATTTTCGAGTTTGAATTTATTTTTTATATTTATAATTTTCGGCTTTTTAGTCTGCTCTAGGAAAAAAAAGTCTCCAGTCTTTTCTGAAAAAAAAAATTGTTTTATCTAAGATCCGTACCTAGGTTACACTTTAATTGATCTTTTTGAAAAGATTATGATAAATTTCAAAATAGAATAAATCAAAGTATTACAAAGTTTTTGATGACAAGTAAGGACCAACATTGGAATAAAAAATGACCAAAAACTCATTTAAGAGGACAAACTTGAAAAAAACAAGAATGATCATGAGCAAAAGAGGAAGTAACCAGTGTTTCCACTTCTACAAAGTTTTTGGGATCAAGCAAAATCCCAACCTATCTCCCGACAAACAAGATACCGAAACCACCGAAAATCTATGGAAAACGTTAAATTCCCAAAAATGTTACTATGTGGTTCTTTTTGTTAGTTTGAATTCATTCTTTGAGTCAGCTTTGGCAAACATTGATCAGCAAAATCCGACTTTTCTTTCCGGAATCACACCTGGCTCCTGTAGCTCATAGCTCCTCTGAATTCTGGCCCCTGTAGCTCCTGGCTCCTCTCTAACTTTTAAAATGTGGGCTTTATTCGCAAATCGCTCGAAACACCACTAAAAATATAGCATAAAATAAAAAACAGTTTGACGGAAAATTCTACCGATTTTGTATCGAAAATCGCTATGGTTTTACAGATTGTTTGAAAAGAAGAGTAGAAACAGGGAATACAACCCTTCCAATCCTAACAGAAGAAAACGAGAAAAAGATCTTTAATTATGACGCAAATACATTCTCGTTAGATTCTCGTTTTTTTTTCTCTTTTTTTTTTTTTTTTTTTTTTGTTTAGCACTCAGGACGACTTGGCGGAGGTCCTTGTCGAAATATTTGCTTATATTTTGTCATCTTCATGGTTCGCTGGCTGACAAAATCCTCGTTTTTTCACCGTTTTTGATTTTATTTTTCATTTTGTTACTTTCTCTCTTCTCTGAGTTTCGTTTGTTAATTATGACGAAAAGGACAAAAGTTCATATCTCCCTTCATGGGACTAATATCTCTATCTTTCAGTTTTTTTCTTTCAGAAAATTGGCATACTTCCGTTTTCCGGTGCAAAAAAAAGATCTGGTCTGGGTCGCGACTTAGCGAAATTCGCTTTTCCCTCCCATCCCCTTGATATTGGTCATAAGCCATATAGTGACTTAAATTATAGGCCCTTGAAAGCCTTGAGCATACGCAGGGAGAGTTTCAAAACACAATTTGTTTGTTGACGCATCAGGTCATTCCGACTTCCGAGCTGTTAGAGATGAAATAAAAAAACAAGTTTTTTTTTAACTAAGATAAGATAAGAGATAAGATAAGATTTATTCTTCATTAAATACACATACAATGATACATATTATTATTCCCCCAAAGCCTCATTGCCCTGTAAAGGGGGAAGACAAATGAGTTACTTACTCAGAGATGAAAAACAAAAGAAAGTTTAAAATGATCACATACTCACAGACAGAAGAGCAAAAGGAGAAGAAAAGAAAATATAGATAAAATAAAACTATGGGAAAAAATAGAATAAATAAAATAAATTAATTAAGTAGATTAAATAGACTAAAAAATAATAATAAATTATAATAATAAAAAAAACAGATAAAAATAACTTCTACGAAGCCAAAGAATTTATAACAAATTTTTTAAACAAAGCAAATGAGTGGCACCTTCGAGCCGATTCAGGCAACTTATTCCAGACAATATGACACGCCATTAAAGGATTAAAATCTGACCTTTTGCAAGGAGTAAATGGAACTTGAGCATGATTTGTGGTAACAGCGAATTGGTAACAAGTGTGGTACCTAGTGTGGTAACAAGAATGTGGTAACAAGTTCGCATGAACTTGCGAAGATTATAATTATTATGATCAGAGGTAAAAGATAGCGGAACACTTAGGGGCCGGAGGAGGTCACCATGAAGCTGAGAAAAAGTAATGCATGCGCATGAAAGAATGCATAGTGATTCAAGATTATGCAATGGGATAACTAATGAACGATTAGTTTCCAGAATTAGGTGTCTAGCTTTATTGTAAACATTAGAAAGAGGTTTAACAGTGAAGGAAAGGTTGACATCCACACTATTGGACAGTAAGAAACGTAAGATTGGATCAAGCAGTGAAAAACGATTTTCAAAATTGATCCAGGAAAAGTATGTCTAAGTTTCCTTAAAATACCGAGACTCCTGCATATCTTTATTTTAATAGAATCAACGTGACGTTTGAAAGATAGGTTTTCATCAACAAGAATGCCCAAAAAACGAACATTTCGATCTTTAGATCTATGAATTATCCCATTTGGCTGGTGAATTTCTGATAACTGGGGATAAACCTGAGAAACACGCGAAAAAAAAAACTGGACTTAGAAAAATTTAGGGTAAGATAATTAGCATCAAGCCACAAAATTACCCTCCCAAACAAATTTTCCAAATTTAATGGAAGCTCTGATTCGCAGTTTTCCGAAGTGTCAAGTGTTCTGTCATCAGCAAAACAAACAAGGACATCAGAAGAGGGCGAACTATAGTTGCCACTATGGACAAGGGAAGGCTCAGGATGACAAAGTCTACAGCAATTAATAAGTTTCTGCTTTTTTACAACATAATAAAGTTCATTTATATAAATCAAAAATAGCACAGGCCCTAAAACGATCCCTGGGGGACACCAAAATTCACTTGTGAGGGTGACCGGAAATTGGATCAACAGAAATTAACCTATCCTTCAAATAAGACTGAAACCAAGAAAATACATTTCCCTTATGCCAAAAATGAGACATCTTCGATAGAAGAATTTCATGGGTTAAGGAATTGAAAGCCATACGAATATCCAAGAATATAGAAGCCGGAATCAATCCCGAATCAATGGCATAACGTCGTTTTTGGGGGTGTTTCCGTCTTTTTTAAAACATAAGGCAAATTTTCTCAGGCGCGTAACTTTTGATGGGTAAAACTAAACTTAATGAAACTTATATATTTGAAATCAGCATAAGAATTTGATTCTATTGATGTATCTATGGGTATCAAAATTCCGGTTTTTAGAGTTTCGGTTACTATTGAGCCGGGTCGCTCCTTACTTTCAGTTCGTTACCACGAACTGTTTGAAAGATATTTTTGTTTGATAGCTGTGACGTAAACCGCAGCTCAGATTCTTAATTCCTTCGTATGAAATGCTGCGCTTCGTGATTACTGTTCGTTTTATAGGATTGTTCGCAATTAAATAATTGTTCGGTTTCCGATGTGATGAACAAAACGATCTCAATAGGTCACAACTTGGGAAGAAATCGTTTATGGCCTTAGTTTTGGAAAAACATTTTTTATGTGAATGATGTTGCAAATATTTGGAATGGTTATAATACTTTTTGCTAACGATGAGAGTCTGCTCTAAATATTAAAAAAGCGAATTATAATTTAATTTGAACCTCGAGAGTATAGAACAATTTGCCGGTACAAATTTCCAAAAAGGTTTGCCGAATAAAATTAAATTAAAGTCGTTTTGCTAAAGATTTCAAAAAAGTGTCTTTCTTTTCACCAAATCGGGCTCAGTATCTTGATGCTTAATAAGTTATTACGGCACCCAGATGCACATAGCCAATACAACTGTATGCGATTCTCCTCTGCCCCATAATGGTCAGATCTTTACTTATCACCCCTTCCCACGGAACATTTTTACCTCATTTAATTCTTTTTTTATGGCCTCTACCCATCTTGTTTGATGGCCCCCGGCTTTTTGTTTAGCTAAATGTATTATTACTATAATACAGAAAAATCAACTAACCGATTGTTTGGCTGACCTCTTTCCACTGGCCTGTTTTTTTGAAAAACTTGTTAAACTTTGGCGCAAAAAATTAAACACAAAAATATTAAAGGAACTTTAAAACGATAGGCCTACATGTCTTGTGAGCAAACCGTAAATTAGTCAAAAGGGAACATTCTAGTTTAGCGGTCCCACAGAAGGAAATACCTCAACAAAATAAGGGATGTACCCTCAAACGAAGGGTTTCTTCTTGTGGACAAAACCATTTACAGTAAAAAAAAAAAAAATAATAATAAATTGTCCTAGATCATTCCGGAGCTACAGCTGTTTGAACATTCTGAAAATATCGCACGGGAAAAATGAGGCCCAAGAAGTCTTTTTTGACGATTTGTGTCTTAGGCCTTTTCTTTATTTAGAGGGGGAGGGGATATCCGATTTTGTCACGAAATTCAACGTATGTTAACTTCACTAGAATACGATATAATAAAGTGACTCCCCTGACTAAATATAAGCCTGGCCCACATACATGTCTGCATACAGGTGGTAGAAGTTCCTAAGAACTCAGTTCTAAAAACCAGAAAAGTTCTGTTCCAAGGCCCATTTCGAAGAACAGGAAGGACTTTCAAACTGAACCTCGTCGTCCAGTTCTTCTGCTCAGTAGAGTTGCGTAAATATGACTCTTTCAGTCATAATGACAATAAAAAGGGGTGTTCGAGCTTCTTGGAAATTCAAATGACACGAAATTCAATGACGAACTTCAAATGACACGTAATTGCTAGATTCAATGACGAACTTCAAATGACCCGTAATTGCTAGATGATATTGTCAGTTCAAGTAAAGAACAGCTACGCACTGTAAAAAATAAAGGTCAAGTTAATTGATTGACTGATTAGCCATTCCACGCTTTGAAACTTGGCAAATAAACTCAATCCTCCCCCACAACACACAGATTTTTATGCATTCCGTATTTGGAATCTTGGCAATTCAATATTATTTTAGATTTTCACCGCTCCTAATGATTTTCTTAAGAACCGGTTTTAACCGGTTCTTAACCGGTTTTAACCGGTTAAGAACACACTATTCCAAGTACTATTGCTGGAAGTAGTTGCTGTTGGTCTTTCTCTATTACAAGAAATACTATTAGCATGTATAAACTCTCCAATCTGAATTATCTTCACTGAATATGTGAAATAGTCTTGAGATGCAGCTATTCTGTATGTTGCAGCTCCTTCAGAAGTAGCAGTAGCAATAGGAGAGGTAGCAATAGTAGCAGCATGCGCATAAAACTTTTGATTTCATCAACATTTGATTCACAACACGCGCTGAAAGTTTCAACTTAATACCATCAACCGCCCCGGATGCATTTCTTATTTACTCTTGACAACATATGTGGGCATAGTGTGTTTCGATTTAGTTTCATACAGTTTCAAAACATTCCAATTGTTCGTCTTAATACCCTTAGTCTTAATAGTAGCAGTATTAGTAGTAGCTTCAGTGGCAGTTGAAGCAGTAGTAGAAGTAGTAATAATAGTAGCAGTAGCAGAAATGCTGCAAAGGAAATCCTTCATTCATAAGCTGAATACCGGATACGGATTAGCTACGTTTTTCAGAAGAAGTTTTAACCGGCATTTCTTCGTATGTTTGTGGTTGCTGGCTGGGGTAAATTTCCTTTTGGGGGTGAAAGTGCTAAGAAGGATTGTTACTTAGAAGCAGAGGTTGGTCGCATCACTGGGAGTGGCTCAGCTAACCCCGGTGTGCCCCCCCCCCCAAAAAAAAAAAAATGTCTATGCGCTTTAAATTTAGGAAAACTCGTTTTCTTAATAGGAAAAATTGTGTAGTATTTACTTAGAAGTCAAACTAACTATGGCAGGGCCGTATTCAGGATTTTTGTTTTGGGAGGAGTATTTTTTTTGTTTGGGGAGGGGTATTTTTTTTTGGGGGGGGGGAGTTTTACAAAGAAAATCTTTACAAACCGCAACAAAAATTTGTTTACATGTATTTTTGATGCTTTTGAAGGAGTCGGACACCAAGTTTGGGGGGGGGGGGGTAGCAGGGTAGTCCTCTCCCCATGGATATGGCCCTGTTCGTGTGCTTTGCAAAATAAAAAAAATCATAATACCTAAAAAGACAAGACTCTATGTGGCTCATCTATTGCTTCACGTAAGAAAACGAAAGGCGGCCCTATTCAAGTTTTGCTTTGCGTAAGAAAACGAAAGGCGGCCCTATTCAAGTTTTGCCTCGCGTAAGAAAACGAAAGGCGGCCTTATTCAAGTTTTGTGCGGAAGTGGAGAAGTTGTCAGGAATTGTTTAGCTAGTATAGAAGCTCACTTGAATAAGGACTTGGAATCATTGGGATTACTATTATTTTAGTAAGAATTATTTGGATAAGTAAGATCAAAAGTTGTCGAAAACATGACATTCGAGTTAAAATTGAAATAAAGCAACAGTGAATACTCAACAACTCTGTTGGCGAGCATCCATTCGTGCATAATAGTGTCATGACTTCTCGATACGTTTTTGAAACGTTAAGATGGTTACGTTACGTTTTTCGGATGAAGGATGTCAGTTTGCCAAAAAATCTGGCATTTTTGTCCTTCATCCGGGGTCAAATTAAAAACAGAATATTCTAAAACGAGGGGCGGGGATCACGAGAATGGACGCAAAGGAAATTGGAACTTCGGAGCAGGGAGTAAACAGAAACTACGAACAAAGTTGGATGGAGACGCAGCGCGTACAGCTCTATTGGTCAGACACGGCTTAATGATTCAGCGAGCTGTTTTTTTTTATTCCTAAATCTGCGGCGCCAGGTATAATTAAACATATGATTTGCCTCTAGTCTTTTATCGAGGTTTTTAGATGACTATTGAATCGTTTTTTCTGAAAGAGTCAACAGAGAAACTTTTAGGGATAACTTCTTCTGGAAGACCATTCCAGATCGAAGTGCAACATCGGATGAAGCTGTTCTTCAAGCACCCTGTTCTCGGCTTGCCAGCCTCAAAATAATTAAACCTAGTTGTGTGCTTTCGTGTCCGTCTGAAATAGTTGGTTGATTTTAGTGGTGGGGGTGGGGGGGGGGGTTAGAACATCAAGGCCACTCTGGACCCTCTTAAGAAGCCAACATCCCTTTTAAGTTTTCTGTTTACATCCATCTTGGACCAAACTAAAAGTAGGACTTTCTCGGATGGGCTAGGAAGACATCATAAGAAAGGATTTAGAGGGAATCGGAACCTCGTGAGAGGAAGTGAAACGGAGAGTTTTGGACTGATTGTTTTGAGGAGGGGCGTGTACAGCTTATTATGTGTTTACATACCTGGTAAAATAGCATACTTTTAGAAGATAATGGAAGTGTCTCTTCTGCAAAAACAGCAATGAGCGAATTTAGACAAAAAACGTTAAAGTTTGCATTTAGGCCTGGCGGGAAATAAACATCTAAGAGATCCATATAATTCAAACCCCTGGCATAAACTCTACATTATTAGTATCATAATATTTGAATCACACTGTTTAAGCTAAAAAATGGTTTGGCAGGAAATATTCTGATCAGGCACTTACAAAAAAGGGATCTTTGCCTTACGTTCACTTTATAATATGATTGTAATCAGATACTATTTCTTTTTTTTAATTTGGGAATAACTTGAATTGAAATCATTCTAAGAAATAAGCTCCTACGGACATATCTTAAACTTGGAACACAAATAACAAGTAATGCCATGAAACCTAGTGTTTACCCAAATCGTGTAACAAAATTTCGAAATGTTAACATTTACAGACATTTTTGGTCATTTGCCACTTTCCTCTGGTAAATCTCTGGATTTTCCACCGAAACCAATAGGTAAATACCATGAACTGCAAATAAGATCTATGATTTGCCGATCATAGCTTTTTTACAGTTCATATATAAACTCTATTAATAAACGAAACAAATAATAACAAATATCTTATTACTTGAAATAGGATATTTAAGCGCGATGATCCCATTTGGAAAAACCCTTAAAGTGGAACTTGAAATTAAAGAAAAGCCCGAAGTAAATTTAATTGGAGCACATGGCTGAACAATACTCATACCATAACTTGTTTGTTGATATTAAGTGGCCTAACCACAAAAGAAACTACATTTATAATGCACCATGTGGTTAGTGGGTGTGATTTGTTGACAGACCTGTTCACGAAGACTAGCCTGGCTGACAGAACCTTGAACAAATAGGGCAGGGGCTACATTAGCCCCGTTTTTTGATTTAATCAAAGAGTTAAGATCTTACATCTAATCCTTGGTTCACACTGCAGCGTTTTCACGCAAAAACGTCCGACTTTGCGCAATCCGTCAAATCTCATCCGTTTCTGTTGCTGCAAGTTTATGCGTCGTAACCGTTTAACGGCTGCGATGAAATATTTCTACTGAATTACGCTTCAAATATTAACTCTGATTAGCAAGTCATAAAATGATGCTTAAAAATTGGGCGTTATTTAACTCGAGAAATTATGAGTGGGATGCATAGTTTGCGCTGTAGTTGTGCGTGACTGATTTTATCGATAAGTGTGACATGAGGTTGCTTCGCAGCCTCTATATTTCCCATCTTTTTAGAAGTTTGAAAAACCATCCCTTTACTGAAAACACAAAATAGTGTATGATATTTGTACCGGAGAAACATAGAGCGCTTTAGGATGGTTTTAACAGTAGAACTGAAGGTATCCAGCTGAGAGCCTATTGAGAGCCTTTTAAATTGATGTTTTTGTTTCCTGGGCCTACTCAAGGACTTTACTACTCGTAAAATAATATTTTTGCGGTGGTTTTGTGTCTATAGTTTTACAAATATGCGGAAACAATATGGGCCAGTTTATATGAGCTGCATTTATAGACACGAATGTGAGTTGCTTAGGTTGCGAAGCAATTGTTTTCGTTTTTTACTTGTTTTTAGGTCTTTTCAATATGAACAATATGCTTAAAAAAGAGACCTTTGTCTAACTTAGGCTAATTTTTTTTGGAAGTTTAAGAATATTTTGCTGGGGAAGGGGAGGAGTTGAGGGTTTGAATACTTAATGTTTCTTCAATATATAAAACCATTTATTTAACGAAGGTACAAAAACCTAAGGATGAAAAAAGACCTAGAACTGAAAATCGGTCTAGAAAGCAACAACGGAACAAAGTAAAAGAAAAAGAGACAAGTGACTCACACAAGCAGATAATTTCGTTCTAACTTTAAGCAATTGAAGCCTTAATTAATATTTTTGAAGGGTTTAGCTCTATCTATTATTTATATTTGCGTAATTTCACAATTTGAGCGGAGTGAGGATCTGGACTCTCCCAAAATCCCACCCGACTGTGCTACTATTTATACCAGAGACGTATTTAGGAATTTATTTCCGTAGGGCAGGGGTAGATTTAGAGACCCGTTGGGAAGAGCTTTCTATTCCTTTCTATTTAGCAATATAATTGTGTTATGACCCTTTGGCTTTTTGTTGCCATATCCATTTGTACGTACGGTTACTGCATTTAACAAAATTCAATTTAGACGTAATTTGGCTAGTAATCGGAATAATTGCTTTTCTTAAGACACCAATAACATGGGGGATTAGCCCCTCTTTTTGAAACTCCTTGTTTCTGCTCTGCTAATAAGTTATTAATTCCTTTCGCCTTAAAAAAAAAGAAAAAAAAAAGATGTGAGGAACTTTGTACAGACTTAACCAGAGAGGAGCCAAAAGTGACAGATAGGCAATTCCCATCTGGGGGAAGGGAAATCTGGGGAAGTGTTTGAAAAGCAGCCTAGAAGGAGAGGGGCAATTGCCCCATATTTTTTTTCTTTGGTATTTTCATTGAGAAAACCGAAGGCCAGAAACATTGAAGCCCCCCCCCCCCCCCTTTAGGTTTGGAAAATTACACTTTTTGAATCTTTATTAGCAAAACCGTTCGGAAGAGCTAACGGGCTGGGAAAGCTCGGCTAACCGAGGTCTGGGAGTGGCAGCCCCCCCCCCCCTGCCCCAAAGCATTTGGAACGAGCTTTTAGTACTTTACTGGCTACTCTTAACTACTACTGCTTTCTTCAGAAGTTCTCTTGCCTCTCTCAGAAGAGTGTATCCGATATCTTTCTTCTGTTTAACCGTCTTTTTTAATCTTAAAATGTCTTGACTCTACCGGAAAGTATTAGACGGCTAATTTGTTTTTTCTAATTGGTTTTACAGGATTTGAATGGCTACTTTTGTGATTTTAGTACCAAGGGACAAAGCTTTGCTCAGTGAAGGAAAAGAACTTGAAGTTCATTTTATTCGCCAAGCTATACTATCGACATATCGACATTGAAATCAAATTTTAATGTGCTTTCTAAAACAGTTAGCATTGGCAAACGAATTTTCCTAAGTTCGTGATCTATTTAAATCGTTTTTAAAGACCAGAAAAAAAAATGAAAAAATTATTGTGGTATATTTGACAAAAACTTGCAGATAAATAAATATATATACACATATACAATTATAGTTCGTTTAATTTGTGGTTATGCTATAAGCAGCAGAGCGGGTCATTCATTATGTTCGTTCTTGTTATGTTCATTCTTGTTTGCAAAATTAAGTTATTCGCGAAAGCCAGTAAAGGATCTAAGTGGCCCATACAATTTTCTGATCTACTTTTCCTGAAGTTCAATTCGTGATTAAACAGAAACCTGTCTTAAGTGGAAAACTCTCCTGCTTCATTCAGGTTCCGCATAACACAGGTTTTACTTGAGGGGCTAACCGTTATAAGAAATAGTGTTCAGCTGGTGAAGCACCCTACGCGTGGTGTTAGTTGGCGATGCGTGGCACAAAGTATTTGTGTGTGGCTCAATGAAGCGTGGTGTGGCGGAAGTGCGCTATGCGTGGTGGGACAAATGAGGCTCTTAAACGGGCACTAAGTATTGGAGATTAAGGCCTATGGTTTTCTGTAATGGCAGTTGATTAACATTGCCACCTTTCGTTGAAGTTTGGGGTTTGATCCAGACTGAACCTATTGAAATAGTTCTTTTCACTAGTTCCGTGTTTTTGCGAATTATCAGGAAAAATATAAACAATTCGTCTCGACCCTACCCATCCAGATCCCCATCCCCATCCAAGGTCTTTGCGAAATAGTTGTTATGATCTTCATCTAAAGTTTAAATATAACTGCTGCTCCTCTTCTACACAAATCAGTCTCGTTTTCAGGAGGGGGTAGGGCTTAGACCCGAACCTGTCCCATAAGATATCCAGGCTTTTCAATTACGCTATAACTTATTTAAAAATTCCATGAAAACTGTCTGTTTTTCTTAAGCTCTTCCCAATCCGTCTCTAGGTCTACCCCTGCCCTACGGAAATAAGTTCATACATACGTCTCTGGTATAAATAGCAGCACAGACGGATGAGATTTTGGGAGAGTCCAGATCCTCACCCCGCTCAAATTGTGAAATTACGCAAATATAAATAATAGCTAGAGCTAAACACTTCAAACATATTAATTAAGGCTTTAATTTTTTAAAGTTAGAACAAAATTACCTGCTTGTGTGAGTTGCTTGTCTCTTTCTCTTTCACTTTGTTTCTTTGTTGCTCTCTAGACATATTTTCAGTTCTAGGTCTTTTTTTTGGACCGTCGTTAAAGAAATTCTTTTATATATTGAGGAAGCATTACGGAGTCAAGCCCACAACTTCGCCCCCTACCTTAGCAAAATATTCTTAAATTTCCAAACAAAGTAACCTAAGTTAGACAAAGATCTATTTTTCAAGCATATTGTACACATTGAAAAGAACTAAAAACGAGTATAAAACGAAAACAATTGCTTCACAACCTCTGCAACTCACATTCGTGTCTATAAATGTAGCTCCGAGCAAAGCTTTGTCCCTTGGTACTAAAACAAGAATAGCAATTCAAATAATGTAAAACCAATTAGAAAAAAAGACTAACCGTCTAATACTTTCCGTTACACAGTGTTACAACGTCTGTCATTACAAATTAAAACCGTTTAATCGTAAGCGGTTAAAACCGTTAAGAGTGTGCTTTAATTCCGTTGGCTTGTTTTTTGGGATGCGCTTTCGTAAGCCAATCACATTATTTTTTAAGTTTATGTCAGAAAGGCGAACCAAACCGCTCGTCTTTTTCTTCTTGTTGCATTTAACCGATATTGCTATGTCGATATTTGAGATAGTAAAAAAAAGCAAAAAATGAATGGCTCTTTTGTCAAAGATTTTAAGCCACTTATTCAGTTTGTGATGACGAACTGTGAGTAAGGAGTGAATCAGCACAATAACAAGCAGGATTAAATAAAATGGGACTTTATGGCCGTTCAATACCAAAATTATTATTTTGTGAGTCTCAGCGTCGGCTGACAGTCTGAAAGACAAAAGGCCCATTAACAAATTCTCTCAGCAACGCAGAGAGCTTCCGAAGCAATTTTGGTATAAACTGATATGGGATCTTAGATGTGTCAGCGGTTCGAAAAGCTAAAGAGAGCCTAGTTCAAAACAAAGGAAACATGTAATCTTTAAATAATTGTTAAGTGAAACGCTGTTTAATCAATGTACGTACAGCATAAAAATATGTATCCTGTGTCTGCAATGATTTCAATCAAGTTAGTTAGCCCAACAGGAACCTCCAAATCTGTCAAATTATTCAGTGAGAATTCTTTTGAGCTGATTTTTAATGTTCTCCAAGCAGGTATATTTGAATATTTTTAGAGACAGTCCGGTACTTTCCCATTATGTGGACACCTCTAAAAAGTCAAGTTTGGTAAATGCTAATGAAATAAAACAAAATAGGATGAATATATAATAGTTTATAAACAAATTTGGGCTATATATTTGCACATTAGGGGGTGGGGGGGGGGGTGCTGGGTAAAGCATTACATATATTAAATACGTAACCTAACCTAGGTACCTCCCCCCCCTAAACCCCAAAAAACAACAGTTTAAATATAGTTCCCAGAGTGAGAAACCCCTGAATACTAGTTTATACAACATCAGATAGCGTCAAATCTTTGCTTTTGTCGAGTGGATGCCTCGGGTTTTCGAGACTGGTTTTTAGAGGTGTCCACATAATGGGAAAGTACCGACAGTCCTCTTCTGAATTTAAAAAAGAAATTCTGCTCCGTTCAATCAATTAACAAAATTTACGCTTTCTAATGATGTAGGTTTCATTATATCTGAACATCTCTATCTCTGGCACAAAACTGGAGAAGTTACCTGGTTTTTCTAAGATTTCTGGGAATGTAGGTGTTGGGATCCACCCAATTAATTCTGAATAGTTTCGCCACGCAAACTGGAAAAGCTTGTAATGGACGAGATAGAGTGATTCCTTAAAGAAGGTATCGAAGGACCTTAATAACAATGTATCCATCAAAAGATTTGGTCTTTTGTGCTGATTCTAAAGATATAAAATTCATTGAGTCTAATAATACCCATCAAAAGCTACGACGCTGAAAAAATTTGCCTGATTTTCGAAAAAGTGGGAAACATCCTCTAACAAGTCAAGGAATCTTGATGAAAATTTATCGTCAGACTCAGGGCATCAGAGAACACTACTGTACAGGTATCAGGCTTCCATCGGCAGATAAGTTTTTTTTTTTTTTAATATTAGTGTAATTTTTTATTTTGATTATTGGATGTTTATTTAATTTGTTTCCCAGTGGTAATCTTATCAAACCAACGGACCAAGAAGATCGGTAGATTTGCGACGTAATACCTTAAATTAAAGGCACTTATCACCATTTGAACGTTTATTCGTACGATCGGAAGAAGGATCATTCTAACGGGAATCAAAAGTTCTAGTGCCCTTTTGACTGACCAGAAAGATTGGTGGGCCACTAACCCCCTTCTCACACCCTCTTTTTCCCTAAGTCATCCTATAAACATTTTGAGATACTAGTTCTAGTTGACTCAGCATCGTTGAATGGTCCAAAAACTATGCATCTGTGGACGAGACTTATGAATTTTAACGGGCTGTAACTTATAAATCTTTCCCAATGTTTACTTATAGTATTTGTTATTGGGAAATATGCAAAAATTCTTTGAAGGAGAATTTTCTGCGGGGGGATTTATTACGGGGAGAATTTCCCACGGGGAGGAAAGGGATAGACTCCAAGGACAATTTTACACGGCAGGAATTTGCCAGAATTCCTATACGAAATTCTTTTCATTTGTCTTACTGTCTCTTTGCTGCTCAAACTTATAAGATGTTCTGGAGTAACTGTCCGAGGGAAATTTTCAGCGGGGTTGGAATTGCCAGGGAAATTTTCCTGTAAGGTGGGTTTTCCACTGGAGAAATGCTCTACGGGGGAATTTTCCGCAGATAAATTTTCCTCAGAGGGGGGTGGGTCTTCCGTTTTGATTTGAAAAAGATCAGAAATTGAATAAAAAAAACAAGTCCTTTTCAAAGAAAAGTAGGCTAAGAAGATTCACTTGTAAAGTAGGCTTACTACACTTGATTCAGTTAAGTTCTATTTAACGCTAGACTTGAAATTCGGGTATAGGAGTCGGGGTGTCACTGGTTATTTGGTTTGGAACGGAGATCAGTGGTGTGACTCTGTAAGCTCAGCCAGGGTCGACAAAGCCTTAAATGTGTCGGATGATTTGCCCCCAAACCACGTATTTCACTCCCGGTCGAAGGCAGAGAATCGGAGATCGGTACCTGTGTAATTTAGACCGTTGGTCAGCATCCGAAAAAATAATTAATTGTTCACAGGAAATCTTCCGAGGGGAATTTTCATTAAGAATTTATTTAGGACATGTACTCCGTATGAAAGATAGCCACCTTCACGGTAAAAAATCCGTTCGTACTTTTACGCTAAATTATGGTGCAACAAGTGGGCCTTATGCTAAAAAAGCGTACTTTTACTAACGGACGCTAATTCAGCGTGTTTCAGTCAGAGGGTTAAAAATAAGGTATTCTAGCGTACATTGTGACTGATTTAACGTTATGGGCGGACCCACTGTATTCGTCACAGCCAATCCCTGCGATCCTGAAATTACAATTTTTCAACATAAAATAACCCTTTTCTGTTGCGAAACTACAGTCATTTAGCGTAATTTTTCGTTAGTTTGACGTGAGAGGCGTGGCCTTCCAGTTTCATTTCTACCTATCAAAGAATCCTCCGCGTCTTGATTCTTTGGCGTAAAATTACGCTCCTTTAGCGTAAATTGATAATGATTAGCTGTTAGGGGTCGGGCAACCCATAAAAGTTTATATGGGAGGGGGGATCTGCACGTGATTTTTTGGGGTCAGGACAAAATGATTTTTTTTTTGGAGCAGGGAGGGTCCCGATTTGAAATTTTGAATTGCAGCTTTTAGAATTTGATTAATTGCAAAATTAATATAGTACAACTATTATTCAAACCAGCATTATTGTTCAACAATTGTTAAAAATAGTCTATAATCTAACAGTTGTATTACAATTAAATCGTTTCCAATAGCAAACAGGTTGTCAAACGACTGGAAAACAGTAGTTTGACAGGTGTACCGCAATCGAACCTAATGTATTGAACAAAAAAAAACAGCTTTTTCAACTGAAAGTAAGGAGCAACATTAAAACTTGAAACGAACCAACATTATTATCTATATGATGGGGTTCGCCCCTTAGTCAATACCTAGCTCTTTGTGCTTAATTTCGAATTCCAATTCTTTAAGAATGACCCTTGAAGCACAAAGGCCGTTTAATTAAAATAGATAGCTCTTTTGAAAGTACTAAAACAAAGCTTAGCGTAAAGAACGAGGTATTGACTAGGGGGCAAACCTCCTCATATACGTAATGATTTCTGATCGTTTTAAGTTTTAATGTTGCTCCTTAGTTTAAGTTGAAAAAACTTGTCTTTTTAGCTTAATTTCTGGTCGTTTTTTAAGTAATGCTTGGAAATCCGGCGCTCCCTTCATAGAAATATCCCTTCCCCCATGAAAGTATCGTCCCACGTAATCCCCTCCCCCCGACCCCCCCCTGATAAAAAAAATCCCCCTGAAAACGTCGGTATACTTCCAAATAATAAATAAAATATGTAAACAATGGGCTAAGTTCATAACTTGCAGCCCTCCCCTCAGGGGCTTTGGGGGATTAAGTGATCTTTAAAGACTTAGTTATTAAATTTTCGACTATGCTGAACCAAATGGTTATTTCAAAATCTTGATCGGGTGACTGAGAAAAAAAAGCATAGGGGCCCTCTAGTTGCCCTCCAGTTTCTTAGTAATTTAAAAAGGCACTAGAATTTTTAATTTCCGTTCGAATGAGCCCTCACGCGATACTCTAGGACCACTGTATCGATACGATCACCCATGGAAAGAAAAAAAAACAAAAAAACAAAACAAATAAACACGCATCCGGGTTTTTTTTTGGCGAAACGTACAAAATTCCACATTTTTGCCGATAGAAGCTTAAAACCTCTAAAGAACAGTTTTCTGATACGCTTGATCTGATGGTGTAATTTTATTAAGATTTTATCACTTTTAGGGGGTGTTTCCCCCTTTTTTCGAAAATAAGGCAAATTTTTTCAGGCTCGTAACTTATATATTTGAAATCAGCAAAAAAAAACAATTATTTTGATGTATCTATTGGTATCAAAATTTCATTTTTTAGAGTTTCAGTGACTATTCTGCCGGGTCGCTCCTTACTTACAGTTCGTCACCACGTACTGTTTGAAAGGCTGGATTTAAACACAGATCCAGATTTCAGGGGAAAATATCAAGTCAAATGGCAGTAGAAAAAAATGCGAAAAGACCTTGATCCATCGTACCATACAAAGCTTAAATTCAACGGGAAACTTGCCAAGCGAAACCTCTACTATGTCCAGCGCAGTTGCTCCTGCCCAGTATACTAAAACTGCATACGGACACCCACTACATGACGAGAAAATAGCATAAACAGTCTTGGCCTATCACTTTTGACTAATTGGTATCAACTTAAACACACGACCATCAGACCAAACACTACGGAAAAAGACAAACGAATCCAATTATTTCTTTATGATTCAATATAAATATATAACTCAATATAATCAATATCAAAAATATTTGACTAAGAAATTACAATAAAAAGAAGAAAAATTATTTTTAAGTTTGCTTAAAAATTCCCTGACTCTTGCTGGTAGGAGAGCTTTCTTCACTGGTTCCATCTTGGCAACATACCTGCAAAGATAGTTTATAAGGTTACTACAATCAGGAAGGGTTCTTCGTAACAATAAGTAATTATTCAGTGGGAGAATAATGTCAGTGTGTATAGCATTCAGGTTAGGTCAAGCTGTGATTAACAATATCTCCAGCAACGGCAGTAGCGAAGACAGGATGTTATTTTCGGAGGAAGACCTAGAATATAAGAGAGGGATGACTCCTTGGTTATATCAAATAAAAGCGATTTAAAATTATTGTAGGCTAGGTTAGTTTTAGCAAGATGGAGGTAAAACAGGCTGCAAAATTAGTCAAGCAGAGTTTAAGGAGGCCAGGAAATACAGACATAATAGACACAAAAAGATAGCTCAGTTTCTCTGAAGTCTTATGCAGGAGTCAAGAAGGAGTGGGGTGAGGGTTTTTCATTTTAAGCTGGGACTTACGAATGATTTATCCAAACTTTGGGGAGTTAAGTTCTTGTTACAAGCAAAGGATTGCATGCTCGAAGCAAAAGCTACAACTTGTAAAATTTGATGGAATCTAAAACTGATCAATAATATGTAAAAAAAAAAGGTTGCTTCTTTGCGAAAACAGTCAAACTTCGAAGTGGAAGCCCATCTTGTGGCTATTAGTAGATTCAGAATTTAAGTTTTAAGTTTTAATGTCGGTTTAAGTTTTAATGTTGCTCCTTACTTTCAGTAAAAATAAAACTCGTTTTTTAGTTAACCCCTCATAAAACAAGTCAATAATACCTCAAAACGTTTCATTTTCCTACATATTCAGGAAATACAAAGAATTTAATATTTTGCCAAAATTTACCATAAGATCTGCCACGTTGCACTTGCCCTTAGTAGCTAAATGTAAGTTGATAGATTTTTCTGCTTAAGTCGCAATTTCAA
This sequence comes from Artemia sp. Kazakhstan ARC1039, assembly GCA_029168905.1. Lineage (NCBI taxonomy): Eukaryota > Metazoa > Arthropoda > Branchiopoda > Anostraca > Artemiidae > Artemia > Artemia sp. Kazakhstan ARC1039. The sequence continues at coordinate 34,835 of JAQQPU010003955.1, read as the reverse complement.
TTAAATCATCCCAAAATATAATACAAACTTCCTGCAAATCAAGCATGGAACAGAAGCATTGACAAACAAAAATATAAAGCATTCTTACTAATGATTTCCAGTCAAGTAATATTCTAAATAAAATAAAACAAAAAAATGTATCAAGGCTATTTACAAGTTAAGGCTATTTCACTTAAGAATTTATTTACCCTTTGAAAAGAGCTCCTCATAACACATGGCTGAAATAATCCTCTTCTGTTGCTGATATTCCAATTGTATGGACTTTACTGACAAAGAATCCATTTTGAAGAAACACTCCCAATAAGGCCACAAACGATCTTGAACTATGCAAATATCAAACGAAGATGGGATAATTGTAAAATAGAGTGATGATGTCTTTGGGATGGATGCTCTGCTTTCCGATATGTACATCTATTACACCTAGAAGTAGACAGCAGTTAGAGCAAGACGTAGATGGCACAGTAACCTTTCAAATTGAACAAGAAAGCATTGCTTCCCGAAACATCCAAAAGATTAAGGCGTTCTGAAATTCAAAGTAATTAACACAGATAAACAGAAAAAATAAAAAATTCCTATTATAGAAGTATTCGATTTGCAAACGCAACCATCTCCTCCCATAAAAAGTCCAAGATGAGTTTAACAGGCAAAAAAGAGAAAGAATATTTCGGCTTTCTAAATTCGAAACACCTTATCCTGAACTTGAAATTATGACTATGATGTACTGACACATCATCCAATGACCATCTCTCTCATCCTGCCTCAAATACATTGTCTTGAGGCAGGACAGCTAGCCTCTAATTTTAACAATCATACACACCTTCAAAACAAAGCTCTAAACGACAGATAGCACCTTCCACGAATGAGATAAGATGATGTAGGATCAAGATCAAAATCAGGTGCTTCTCTAATGTTCCAGCAAACAAGAGTGGAGCTCTCTTCAGAATCGCAGTAAAGATACGCCTGCTCTTGATCATAGCTTAGCGATTTCCTTGACAGAATGAGAAAGAACTGTCCGAGAGACCTAACCACATCCACTATTTCAGCAGCTTCTACAGCTGAGTCTGTCACATCGCTAATCACATAAAGTCTTTTCTTATAGACAACACCCTTGAAAATGAGGTCCTGGACTAAGCATGTGTCTTTCCCCAGCTTATGTGGAAACAGTGTCAAGTAGCAAGTGTTTGTCAGCTTTCCATTTTTAGAAACTGTATAGCTGATTTCCTGACACCTTCTATTTGAAAGAGATAGGTAATTCTGGTACTTCTGGTAACTCTTGGTCATTGTCTTGGTCAGATTTCTAGTTGAGGATGCACTTTTAGCAGCATCTTTAAAATATCTGTGTCTTGATTCAAACTGAAGAGTTGAATAGTGACTTAGGGGGCCCAGTGTTCGCACATGCAAAGGAAAGTGACGCATTGTATGGTCCTTGAACCTATTTTCATCATCCTCAAATATTTTTGCTTTCAATTCAAGGTACATTATTATTGTCAAACCTAACTTTGCAATAAGCATGTCTGAAAACCTCCGACTTGACACAAGCAATACAATTTTCCTCATCAGCAAAATTAGGGACCAACATTCATTTTCAGCCTTTTTTGAAACTAAATGGCCAAGTATTAGAGAAAACTGGCGAGGAAATACCAAATTTTGGATTGCATTATCTTCAAGGCACTTGAAATCATTTGAGAAAGGAGGAGGTTTGTCCTTCACATCTATATCCTTGTAGTCAAAGCTGGCAACACTAGCACTAAGCTCTGATTCTTTGAAAACACCATCAATACATCAAGTTCTGCAAACATTTTCCAGCATCCCACTTCATAACAGCTTCATACAAGTCATGGGCTATGCATGGCGGTAATGTGTCACACGAAAGTTGGGCAAGGTACTGAAATCAGAATAGAACTTCACGCCATTTACAGACTGCTTCCTAACATTTGGGTCTTGCAGCTTGTTTAAAGATTTCTCATAGGATGCTTTAGTTCTAAGAGGAAACTGATTTTTCCAATAGTCTGTAGTTGCAGTTTTTCAAGAGAACATGTAGACTCTGCAGGAATTCTGCACATTTCGGTTGAAGCATTTCACGAACCCCCCAATAAAATTCGAGTCCAAGTTGTCTCCACATATACAGAAAACTATAATTTTGAACCTTGTCCCATCAATCACAATGTCTTCAGTACAAAGAAACTCTAATTCATTCACAACCTTCTTGAAGACTTTTTCAGTACCAACAATCTTGAGGTTCGATGCCAGCACTAGCATAACTAACTGCACTAGCATAACTAACTGCACTAGAGCTAGCCTTGCTCGAAGCCAAGGTGGGAAGTCAAGAACTCTCATATAAAAAGCTAGAGTGCTGTACTTTCCTGATGTAGACTTTTTAAGTGGGTTTTTTATTTGTACCTCATCTTGGTAGAGCTGAAGAAATATCACATTTTTCTTCATGTCTGGATCAGAAGCATATAAAGAAGCAAAACGGTTACTATCATAGAAGTCTCTATATACACCTTTTGCTGAAGGATGATACCAATCCATCAGAAATCCAAGAAGTCCTCTATGTTTGAAAAGATTCTCCAAGGTGGCTGCAATGGCATTATGTTCCTTCCTATGCTATTGTATGGCATTATGTTCCTTGGTACCTTTCCAGAGCATGGCCTTATGGATTCTATGGCATTGTGTTCCTTCCTATGCTATTCTAGGAGTTTATGTTCCTTCCTATGCTATTCTAGGAGTTTATGTTCCCTCCCATGCTATTCTAAGGGTTTATCTTCCTTCCCATGCTATTCTAACAGATGTTTAGGAATTACCATGCTATTTGCTTGAAGCTATATGAAAACATTTCTATGGAAGCTATACACCTTTTCAAAGAGAGTGAGTATCCTCTCACATGGCCTTATACTTCTAACAGACGTATAGGAATTCCCATACTATTTGCTTGATGCTCTACACCTTTTCAAAGAGAGTGAGTATCCTCTCGCACCTATACTTCTATGGTACCATTCCAAGCAAAGTGATCAAACACGTTTTGAAACTATAGTTGAGATTGTATAGTGCATTCAGAAAAACACTAGCTTAGAACATTTAGGACTTTTTTCTCATGAGAAAGATGGAGTTCAAGGATGATTTACTCCTCTCTCTCTCTCTCTATCCCACTCAATTTGTTGTTGTTGGTAGCTCAGTTTCATTGTGGCAGTGAGAGTGTCAACACATGAAAAAATGTTCCATACATGTCCGCTATGCATGTACACACTGGGCAGCTGGTCATCATGTGAGAATTGTACAATGATTGATGAGCATGATGAAAAGTGCATATTATGCAACCCGTGTAAATTGCATAGAGGATATGCTGTACAAATTAAAGGTTGTAATTCCTGTCCTGAAGAGGTGTGTGACTCACATCCTAGAGGACACCTATGCTCCAATTGCCACTATGATAAATGTAATCAGTGGGAGAATACATATCCTGGTATGATTGGAAAGAATCCTAAGCGTGATTTTATTTTATTGCTAAGAGATTGGTATCGTCGTGGTTTTAGATTGTTCTGGGAGGAGGAGCCGGGTCAGCGATTCAACTATTGGAACAACAAAAGAATTTGTTTTCTACGTCATCGCTGTGAAGACAATGGGTATTATGATTATAAACCCACTGATTTTTATTTGGCTGTGACGGAATGTGATTCGCCACTTGAGGACACTGTTTATGACATTGCTTCAAATAAGCAAATTGAAACATGTGAATTCTATAAAATGAATGAGAATAGTATCATTGACTATACAAAGAGATAGGACAAGAGTGAAGTTACACTCTATTGTAGAAAATGCGACCCTGACATTGCAGCACATCAGGATCAGTATACTGTGAATTCAGATAATCTGAGAGTATAGCCACGACATCTGAACATGAAAAAGAGTAGAACATGAAAGCCACATGTCTTAGTCGTTAAATCCTGTACTCTTCGTTGATTTTGAATAATAGTTTTCCCACTGCTCTCAATAAAGTTGCTGATGTATGGAGTGTAGAATTTATACGATAGGCCAAGAGGATAAAAAAATTCAATATTCGTCGCTGTTTGAAAGATGCATAGCCAATGGCCTGTCTTCAAAGTCAAAGGACTGCTATTAAAAATGATTAGGGTATTGTTAACACTTGGAATTTTTTCAATGAAGTCCGATGGTATGCAATAGGACTTGTACTGGTACATGTATGGATCCATATTAAATACGTTGATTATTTGGTTTGTGTTCATGGTGCTAGGTCTAGTCGAACACTGCCGTCGGCTGTGATCTCCCAAAAGGTTTCAAATTGACTCAATGATATTAGCGTGATACTCTCAGTTAAAACATCGGCAAATGTGCACTCTAAACGCACATTCCCTGTTCGTACTATGCTCATATCCTGGGTCCCCGACAAGTCCAAAACAATTACGCCATATTTTTTTGAAAACATTGAATCGGTTATTCCATTTTCAATAGTTGGGAGTCATGATCTAGGGATTGCATGGTCAACTCGTACAGAGCTCTTTAGGATTTTTGTCAAATGATAGAGTGTACAATGGAATACCATTCACTTTGCACACAAGGCTAGATAGATCGAAAAAATTAAAATCATGGGGGGATTCAGTCCAGGATCCAACGGCACTGCCACTCCTCACAAAGGCCAAAGCCAGTTTTGATGGGATTTCTCCATTGATAAATGATGAATCGGTATAGCTACGAGAGCCGGTGGAAATGTGACGTTGATTGGTGATTGTATGGGGGACAAGAAGTTTAATGTTGTTGCCATTGGCTCTTAGATTTTCCACTGCCAATGCAACAGAGCTCATAACCTGTTGTTTTGGGACGTGGAGAATTGCCGATGTGATAATGACATTTGCATCGGGTGCTGCAGGAAGTGTTTTTCTCAAAATGAAATTCAATGGGGCTAGTTGCAACTTTATGTCAATCTTGACATTGGGGGGTAACCATTGGGATATATTGAATATCTCATGCTTTAATTTTCCAACTAAATGATACTCCTGGCTCACTGCAGTAGTCAACTCACCGTCAGTATCAACACCTGATCGATATTCATAGCCCAATGATTGTCCTCTCAACTCCTTGTATGCTTTTGGTGTCATCATCATAAATTGTATGTATCTTACATAGTTGGATAAATTATTGCTAGTGCTCACCAATGTTCCATTAATAAATACATTAATTTGTTTGAACAGGTTGTGTAGAATACAGTTTTCGTAGGAGAGACCATCGGCAGCAGTTGGAGTTGTATTATCTGACTTTTTCTTCCCCGCAACATTTAAATCAATAAATGTTGATGACAAATCAATGAAATAGTCTTCATTGGAAAATATTTGAAAATGTATATTTTCCGAGAGGGGCTGCTGGGGGTGAAATTGTTCATAGTAGCCGTACTTGACACTGACATCAACATTTTCAGCATTGAACAGATTCAATGAGGGACTGATTGATGGATGTGATTCCTTGTGAGGGAGATAAGTCATCTTAAGAGAAGAAATACTTCTTTGATCCAACAACCTTTTTCTTTTCTTCTTCTTATTGGTCTTCCTTGTTTTATTCCTCAAAGTCCTTGTTGGTGTCCTTCGCTTCCCGCCTGGGTAGAGACTGATGAGCGATTGATGCGCACGCATCCTTTTACATCCCTTCCCATTTTGCTGAGATTTTAATTGCTCAACAACGGCTCTTGCTGAAGATCTAATATTTTCCTTAACACTCTCCTTGAAATTCTTACCCGACCCCCAGTCCTGTAGTGTTGAGGCAGCAAAATTTTATGCAGCAGGTACAAGATATTTTCTGGCAAGGGGTAGTGCAGAACGAAATAGCCTAGCAAACCAGCTACCAAGACCATAGCCAGACATTGTAGTACGCCCCTTGTAGTAGTCCAATCCATTGCCTATTTGACGTGGACTCATAGCACCAACATAGCAATCGATATCGGGGCAGACAAATGGAATTCTTCTATTGTTCATTTTAGTAGGTGTCGCCGACAATAGGTCGAAAATGACATGTAATCACTGCCAAACCTTTTGTTATTGCTAGAGGATCACCCAATTCACTTCTTAGTGTTAACTGACAGAGTTTCAAATACGAAGTGTTTACAGGAACATACTGAAGATGCTTTATATTATAGTGATGAACAAGTTCATGGGTTGTTTGTCGTTCAAGAACACGTAGGAGGGGGACATTTGAATTACCAACTCTCAATGTTTCCACAAAAGATGCATAGAGAAATATGCAAGAGTCCGAGGCAAAACCAGGTGGACAATCAGCAAAAATAACTTGATCCATCGCGAAAACACTGCCAAAGTTTTTCCCATTGATCATATTCTGTTTAAAGCCAAGAACGTCTCTCCGATTATCATTAAGAATAATCATTTCAGAGTCAAAAGGTGAGGTAATGTAAATCCTATCGTGTTCCATTGAATAAGTAAAATGGAATGTACCATTCCTACGATATGAGATTTTTGTATTGATTGTACGACACAAATCTGTCATATTATCATATTCAATATATTTTAATTTAACATGTGGGTATTCGCTAGATTCAAGTGCTTCAACCCATTCATACTGGACAAAGAAATCGAATGGTATAACTTTTATGTCATACACACGATCCTTTCTCAGGATGTCAAAGGTATTTTTGAGAATACAGTCGACAAGAGTCACTTCATACTTTCCGTCATCGAATTTGATGGCGGGGGAGAGTTTCGTCCAAAAATCACTTGTTTTATTCAAATCATCGTAGAGAGGATCGGAAACGTTGGACATAAAAGGTACATAGAAATCACTGGGCATTGTAAATATCTTCAACACTGATCCAAGAATCAAAATCAGAGTTGTATCCTAGCCACCGAACAAGTAACTGTTTCCTACCCCTGTGAGTACGAGTCTTTAATATCTTTTCAATTTGATAGATTTCACTATTATTTTTAACTTTTTGTAGTTCATAGTCATAAAAGCCACCGAGAATCTCTTCATCTTTGGTATCACGCAAACGATAAGTTATGGGTTTAGTGTCTAGGATTTTTGCCACTTTAAAAAGTTCTGTGGACCACAAGTAATTACCCTTTTCAAAAACATTAGTTGTTCTATTAATTCGAACAGTATCACTAACATTAAATTTTTTCTTGTTGACAATCGTTTCATTGGAATATTGTTTAAGCAAGGTGTCAATTGTATCATGATCAGAATGATGAACTCCCGTTGGGGTTGAATTGGACAATGATCGATGAGGTCGTTGATTATAAATCAATATGATTTTATCTAAATCATGAATAAAAGCAGATGTATTTTTGAATGTACAATATCTTGAAATTAAAAGTTGAATAGTTTTTATCAATCGTTCGGCCAATGCAGCCTTTATAGGGCTATGACTATGATAGAGCAGTGTATTATATTTCGCTAGTACTTTTGCAACGTGTGGATTAACAAATTCTCTACCGCGATCAGTTTGAATTTTTTTATACGGATCCTGTTCGAGAATACTTTCAACAGCCTGAGCAGCTTAAACACCTCTCTTTGACTGCAATGGAATGGCATATGCATAGTGACTAAAAACACTGATTGCAAGTAGAATGTACTTGTACGGTGTATTGTGACGTCTTTGAATCTCATCTAGAGTTAAGAGATCTGCTTGCATTATATGCAATGGGAAAAAGGCTTTAGTTCTTCGATAATGATTAGCACAAAGCCTATGATTTCTATGCAGAGTGTAACTTGATTCATTTTGTAGATAGTCTTGTACACTTTTAGTGTGAACACCAGTGACTTTGGAAAGAGTGGTGGGGGAACTTAAACTTCCCACTTCACCAATATTTTCATAAACATGTTTCAGAACTTCAACCATTTTGAATGTAAACGTGTAGTGTAACGTCCGCTACCCCTTTGTATACTGGTGGTTGGCGGTGGTTGCGGTGACGTTGACTTGATACGTCTTCGCTTTTGTCTAGCTATCAGTGGTGTGCTGCCTCTCCTTATTGTCAAGTTTCCACTAGATGTGCTAGTATTTTCCAAAATTGATTTAAAATCTTCTTCTTCTTCTTCATGTTCATATTTTAATGGTGTAGAGGGTGCATGTTCATTTATTTTTTTTAGAATTTGCCTATTGCTAATAAGGCTTTTGGGGAAGTTTAATTTATTTAGAAAGTTGTATAGATGAGCGTCAAATGATAATAGTCCTTTACGATTTGTAACCATATCATAGATTAAACAAGTAGATTATAGCTCTTGCCTTGAATTATAATCTATTTCCCATTGCTATCAACTTGAATATGACCTTGACCACTTTCCATGAGATATGTTATAAGTCGTTTACTTTGTTCACGATATTAGTGGGGCATTAAATTTCCAATTTTAGATACAATTGAATCCAATTCCTCCTTCTTTAATTGTGTTCCAGCAGCAGAATCCTGAGGAGATGATTCTTTTTTGTGATCAATACCACTGGCCTTCGCACGATAGGGCTTATTTTTGTCCACTCGGTTGAGTGCATCTTGATGTAAAAGTAGTTTTTATCATCCTCAATATTTTGTTGTCAAAGAATTTACTCAGATTGTCCTCAAAGTGTTCCACGGGTGAGAGAGCGAGTTCTATTGGAGTCAATTTATAGGGTTTGGCCATTCTCTAGAGAAAACTGTTTACAAGTCCTGCAATTATTGGCAGTAAAAGTGTGAAAAAGCTACCGCCCGCCTGAAGAAGACGTTTCCTTTTAAAATTCTTTCCTTTGTTTTTAGAGGCCAATGTACGTACAATGGAACGATGATGCTTTGCCTGTTGCTTAACTACTTCTGGCAGTTGAACATTACCCTTGATCAAATTTAAACAAAGTTCAGATATCAGATTAATGAAATCATTGTCAACACCATGTTTGAGTATGGCTTTCCTAAGTGGGGATTTTGAAGTGCTTAGAACTGAAAATAAATGTCTATTTTCATGTAGTTTCTTCAGTGTCATGATATCAACTAATAGGTCTTTTTACTGTTCACGGGGAGATATACTGTAATTTCATTGTCAAAAATATCTGTGACAACACACAAATCCTCGGGTGTACTTTGATTAAGATCCAATAGGATATAGCCGTAGGGTTTATTAGTTGCCTGATTGTACGCTGAGAGCAGAAATTTAGGTGCCCCAGGGTATATTTGTTTATTGAGAGTTATTAGAGAGCTAGAATCACGAACAACTCTGTAGATGATATAGTAGGTGCAGTTCACTGCAAGTGTTCGCATACATTTGCTCTGATGAAAGAGGTTGTGTAGAACCAGAGTAATGGAAATCTGTTCATGATGAGAGCAAACGGTGAACAATTGCAGCATTTCCTGGGACCATTGTTCAATATATTCAGCCAGATCGTCAATAATCAACCAAGAGTTTGGTTCAATAATGTTGAAAACATCAAGTTCCTCTATGAATTGTATCTGCACCAACCTCGCCGTGCCAATTGCTTTTATTTTATCGTATGACTCCTGCCAAATACTGTAACAATAGTANGCCTGATTGTACGCTGAGAGCAGAAATTTAGGTGCCCCAGGGTATATTTGTTTATTGAGAGTTATTAGAGAGCTAGAATCACGAACAACTCTGTAGATGATATAGTAGGTGCAGTTCACTGCAAGTGTTCGCATACATTTGCTCTGATGAAAGAGGTTGTGTAGAACCAGAGTAATGGAAATCTGTTCATGATGAGAGCAAACGGTGAACAATTGCAGCATTTCCTGGGACCATTGTTCAATATATTCAGCCAGATCGTCAATAATCAACCAAGAGTTTGGTTCAATAATGTTGAAAACATCAAGTTCCTCTATGAATTGTATCTGCACCAACCTCGCCGTGCCAATTGCTTTTATTTTATCGTATGACTCCTGCCAAATACTGTAACAATAGTATATTTTTTCGGCTTTTCCACAAACATTTTATCACAATTTTTAATTATTTTAGTTGAGTGTTGTTTTGCCAGACATTGATGGCCCACACAGAAACGATCTGAATGGTGTTTTAAATTGATACATGTTCCCTTCAACAGTTCACCTAGACAACTAACTGTAGACTATAGTTGTCTAATGACTAAATAATTTCCCTATTACTAGTCCGTTCAAGAATAATGAGAAGAACAAAATCAATAAAGAATCATATTTCTTGTATTATAAAAAAAACAGCACTTTACAGAAAACACAGAAAAATACACTTTTTTTAATTTATTTATAATAAGAAAACATTTATTTAAAAAAATGCACTAGAAAAAGCACTTTAATAAATATATTTTATTTATAAAAAAATACAACGTTTAATGAAAAAAATAGACTTTTTTATATCATTTTTTTTT
>JAQQPU010003955.1:7751-19771 GCA_029168905.1 Artemia sp. Kazakhstan ARC1039 | reverse complement strand
CACGCAAACACGTTCACACACACACACACGCACACACACACACACACGCACACACACACACGCACACACACATACACGCACACACACATCGCAACGTTTGACTAATAGCAATAAAATACGGTAGAAAAAAATCATCTCAATAATTGTCTTAATACTTCATTAAAAAAAACTGACTCTTTTTTCCCACAAATCTAGCCATCCATAAAAAAAAATAGCGATCAGACTAGAAGCAGATTCCTTTTCCTACAAATCCTTTTCCTACAATTCCTTTTCCTACCCGTTTAATGTTGTTTTTTTCTTAATTGGATTCGTATTATCAAACAAATGCATAATAAATTACAAATTTTTGCTTATAGCATTATCTATAAAACAAGTGCATAATAAATTACAAATTTTGTTAATAGCACACACGCACACGTTCACACATACACACACGCACGCACACACACACACACGTACACGCTCACACACACACATAAGCACACACGCGCACACACACATACGCACGCGCACACACACATACACACACACACATACACACACGCACACATACACACACGCACACAAGCACACACAGACATGCAAAAACGTTCACACGCACACACACACTCACACACACACACACGTACACGCTCACACACACACATGCGCACACACGCGCACACACATCGCAACGTTTGACTAATAGCAATAAAATACGGTAAAAAAAAATCAACTCAATAATTGTCTTAATACTTCATTAAAAAAAACTGACTCTTTTTCCTACAAATGTAGCCATCCATAAGAAAAATAGCGATCAGACTAGAAGCAGATTCCTTTTCCTACAAATATACCCGTTTTTACAACTCTACTTTTTTTAATAACAATAAAGTAAAGTACATTAGGTAAAAAGGCTTACATTTCCAAATTCAGACTGCACTTGTGTTCCGGATGGTCCTGGCAAAGCATGATGGAGGATAAATGGGACGGTGATGTCCGTCTCTTGCATAGATGAGGTGACGGAGACGATGTCACTGGCTTGTACAGATGAGCCAGCGGGGTTCACCATCCTGTGAGCATCCGCCCATTCTCTTTTCGGTTTTTGACCAGACTGTATTCGCGTGGCCCTGGATGGTTCAGCTATCTCCAGTTGTTGAATTGGAGCAGTGCCATTAGCCTTAGATCTCTTTTGAGGGGGAGGCAAGATTTCTTCAAAATTGTCCTTAAAAAGAAGAAAAAATTTAGTATGGAAAAACGATTCCCCTTTTTACAAAAGAAAAATTAGTACCCCCGCTGCATCAAATCCAATACAATGATTTAAAATATAGATCTAAAAATAGTCAGCCATAAATATGGTATAATTAAAAGCAAACCAAACACTAAACTTCAGTGTTGCGTGTCGGAATGACCACATTAGTTTTTTCGTCAAAGGGTATACATGTCTGCACAAAGAATCCCCCCTTACTTTTCATGCGAAGAAATAGTTTTTTTTTCACCTTACAACGAAGGTGTTAGAATTGATACATTGCCCCCTTCCCCGCCTTATATTTTTATAAAAACCTCTTAATCATCAATAAAATCCATTTGCCATCATCAAATACATTTGAAAATAGAATATCTCGTTTAATTTGACCAAAAAACAATCTCTTTTTCAAAGTGTCTTGAATTACCCAAACGCACGTGGCATTAATCTGTGCCGGTAACACAAGCGTGTTAAGTTTGTCTTATGAAAATCACCCTTTTGTAAAAAGGTTAAACACACATGGTTTTAATCTAGATTGCAACGAAAGCACGTTTTAAATGCATGAACGGGAAAATGACATTTTTTTGAGCGAAATAGTTATTTGTAATGAATGAATTAAACTCGTAAACAGAGGGGGGAGGGAAGATGGGGTCTACGTAGTGGAAAAAATAGCGTATTTTACGTTTTCTATTGACTATAATCATCATATTGTAGAGTTTGTAATGTTGGAGGGAGAGGGTGGGGATATACCCTAAATTTGAACTTACTAGTGGGGTGGTAAAATGATTTTATTTGGAAATAAATTAATACAATTTAGTAAACTGAACTCACATCATAAATCGATGTATCCATAGCTTGAAAGTCAGTAATATCAAATGTGCTATCCATGGTATATTAGAACATTATGAAAATTTAATTGTAACGCATGAGCATTTTATACAAAACCTCAAGGGCGGTACTAAGCAACATTGGTGTGAGGGGGTACTCACTCTCTTTGAAAAGGTGTAGTGGTCCCATAGAATAACATAGGAAGGAACATGGCACTATAGAATAGCATGGGAGGGAACATAAACTCCTAGAATAGCGTAGGAAGGAACATAAACTCCTACAATAGCATAGGAAGGAACATAGCGCTATAGAATAGCATGGGAGGGAACATAAACTCCTAGAATAACATAGGAAGGAACATGAACTCCTAGAATAGAATAGGAAGGAACATAGCACTATAGAATAGCATGGGAGGGAACATTAACTCCTAGAATAGCATAGGAAGGAACATAAACTCCTAGAATAGCATAGGAAGGAACATAGTGCTATAGAATAGCATGGGAGGGAACATAAACTCCTAGAATAGCATAAGAAGGAATGTAAACTCCTAGAATAGCATAGGAAGGAACATAATGCCATAGAATAGCATAGGAAGGAACATAATACCATAGAATCCATAAAGCCATGCTCTGGAAAGGTACCAAGGAACATAATGCCATAGAATAGCATAGGAATGAACATAATGCCATAGAAGTATAAATTAGCACTCTACTTGCGTAAAAAACGTATTGACACAAATGGAAAACTATATAAATATATATTTGTATATAATGTTCTCTTTTTCGCAAAAAAAAACCCTATTCATCAAATTTATAATAAATTTTCTTATTGTGAAGGGCAGAGTTACATAGAAAATTGAATTGATGTTGAAACTTGAAGCGATCAAAAATTATTGCTTCACAGAGTACTATCACCTGTGTAGTGCGGAATCTAAATGGACTAGGGGACTTTTCCATTTTAGACAGGTTTCTGCTTGATCAAGAAATTACCATCAGATAAAGTAGAAGCTAGATCTGGATGACATCCAAACCATCGACATCAGGTAGATGACTCGTTTGATTTTCTTTAATAACGTAATTCATAATAAACAAGAAAGATTATAATTGAAAGTAGGTCATAGTTAAGCATTTATAGTGCTTTAAGCATTCCTGATAAATTGTTGGTACTTACGTATTATAGCAAGCCCATTGTTGTTTTCGTTCATGGTTGCAGCAACAGCTGCAACCTAGTAAAGACCGAACCACAGCCCTTAGTAATCAAAAGTTGAAAAACGTGTTTTCAAAAACTGTCTATTGAGAAAAAATTGCCATGTGACGCTGAGTCAGGAATGGTAGCTATTGTTTCGGTTAATCTTAGAAGTAAAATTTTATTACGAAAATAAATTTATGGCTCTTTTTCAATTTATGGGTCGTTTCAAGCTCTTTTTCGAAAAAAGCCTGAAACCCCTTGAACATGGCGTCAAATCGAAATAAAAAGTGCACTATTGGAATCAGCATGGTCCAAAACCTTTTGTAGGATAATTAGAGTCTCCCACCTTGAACACCAAGGAAAATGACTTTTTTGAATGGGTAGCACTGATCTGTCTCCCTTTTTTTTCCCCCACGAAGGCTAGGGGGTGGCCAGAGCATCATAGAGAGGTGTGTAATAGCTCATTCGAAAGGGAATTAAATTTGTAAGTGCCTTTTTTAAGTGACCAAAAAGATTCGAGGGCAAATAGCCCCCCCTCCCTGCAGGCCCCCTCGCCCACAACAGTAGGAGAAGGAGTGGCAGTCCAGGACAAACAACTAGACGAACAAGTTCACACGCCTTTTTTAGGCCAATCACAGGGCTAGAAATACTACCCGGAGTGACGTCACAGCCACAAGTCCATTGAATCCGACCGAGTGTTACATCAGACCAGATTTCTGGGAATTGATTAGCATCTGATTTATGTAATAGGATGATGTCAAAATCAAACTACGCAACAATTGTTTGTTATGGTTTCACACATTGTAACTTTGGTGTTTGATGCTTTTGTATCTCAGTCAATAAATTGAATTTGATTATCTGTTGAATCAATATAATACAGAAACTTTAAAGATGTATGGTGTTCTCGATTGTGAATTCATTAGTGTAAAGAAGTCAGCTTGCGGTGTAATTTCCGAATAAAATACACAACCCTGAGGACAAAGTTCGATTTTTTAGCAGATGGGTTCCGATAGATATTCCTTCTCGGAATACATGTATAAGATATCCCAGGAAGAAGAAGAACAATAAAACCTGTGATATCGATTGGGATCACACCAAGTGGGTGACGAATGATGAATTATTATAATGTATGACGGGACTGTTAAAAGTTGTGTATACCCCTGAAATGGAAATATATGACATCTGGAGAAAAAAACATGAAGTATTTTATGAGTAAATTTAAGGTGTTCATTTTTATGTTGATTTTCATCATGTTATCTCAATAAAAATATTTTATTGCATTACTTGCTATCTAAATTTGCTTTATTCCTAAGGAATGCGCGAACTTTAGACACTGAAATTAAATTTTGGATGAATCTATAGTTTAAACTTCGTTCATTTAAGCCTTTTTTCATATTTTTTATTATTTTTGAGGACGGAGTTCAGAAGGACATTTGAGTCGAAGTTTTATTTTTAAGATGAGTATAAAAAAAGTTATTAATTGAAATGAAGGCAGATAGTTTGTCACTGGGCCAAAGAAGAAAGTTTATCAGGAGGGGAAGTCAGCGTAGGGTTATTAAAAAGATAATTATGTATGGAGTGTCACCTACAGGTTCAATATACGTTTCATCTTTTGAAACAGTTCCATAAAATAATTCATCATGTTCTCTCTCTTGATACTAGAGTTAATCTCTTCAAATAGTTCATAAGCAGTAGAATAATCATTATCCCATTTTGAGACATACACAATTTTTACTTTGAAAATATTTAAGGTATAGTACAAATGGATTGCAAAAAACATGAAAATAGGGGGGGGGGGACAAGGAAATGTCGGACAAATTTAGTAACTGAATATAGTGATTTGATGAGTTTGGGCTTATAAATAATGCCTGAAAGACTTTATTATTCTCCTCATGTAAATTTTGAGTAACGAGAAATTACGGTCTTTTGGGGGCACAACGAAATGTTGGACAAATTTAGTAACCGGATTTAGTTATTTGATGAGAAATGATGATTTGCACAGCGAAATTAATGCCCGAAAAGCCTTATTGTCCCCCATGTCCCCCACACTTAAATTGAATATGCAAATCAAGCTTGAAACGAACAAAAATCACCACAAACAAGAGTTTGGGTATGACCGCCTTCTCTCACTGTAAAAGTCTAAAACCTACTGTGTCATAGGCGCTTTACTGAAAACCAATTTTATGACAAATATTTTCTTTTGTACTTAATATTGAAAATAAACATTAAAATTATAGTAACATTTTGAACTGATGAGCTTTCAGCAACTGATATCATTTTAAAACAAATATTGTAAAAGCCTAATGTAAAAATTTATGGTAATGAGAGATTACGCTCTTTTGGGGTGCAAGACGAAATGGTGGACAAATTTAGTAACTGAATTTAGCGCTTCGTCGATGAATTTGGGCTTATAAATAACGCCTAAAAGGCTGTATTTTCCCCCTCATTTAAATTTAGGGTAATGAGAGATTTCTCTCTTTTTTGGGGGTGGGACAACGAAATGTTGGACAAATTTAGTAACTGTATTTAGTGATTTAATGAGTTTAGGCTTATAAATAATGCCTAAAAGGACTTATTTTTCTCCTCATGAAAATTTTGGGTAACGAGATGACTTCTTTATTTGAATATTCTCGCTTACTTGATTGATTTTGAGCCTAATTTTATTTTTCTTTCGACTCTGATTTTATTCAAATAGTAATGATAGCTAAGCACAGCAACAAACATGATTCATCTGCGAACACCCCTGCTACAACATTCAAATATAGCAACAATATAAAGATGCTTTTATCTAATTCCACTTCGTAACCACGAACTGTTTGATTACACATCACATCCAAACAGAGATAATTTTTTTCTGCATTACCAAAAGTATTGGATTCTTAAGACTTTACAGTTTTATGAAATGTAATTAAACAAACAGAAAGGTTTTTTCAGCTAAAGAAAGGAACAAGTTTAAAAGTTAAAATAAATATAATTACTCTCTATTTTTTTTAAAGTTCTCTCTGTTTTCCAAATCATACCCAGGCTTAACCAAGAAATAATTTGAGGTATCGACCCCTTAAAATCCTGGTCAATTGCTTTTAAAACGTGTAAATAAATAACTGTACATTGATTAGAATCGTCTTACGTTTAAATTTGCAATTTAAGTTGGATGAAAAGGATTATTATAGTACGTTTAACTGTTGGAAAAAATAATATTCTGCTGCGTTGTCTGAGCGCCCATACTAATGTTATATTTATTAGTATGACAGAAACTTTTTTTTCCACAAAGGATATTTTTCAACTAAAAGTAAAGAGCTGCTACGTTTAATCAAAGATGAGCAGAAATAAAGTCCAATAATTGTTCAAGCGTAAATTTTCTGTAAACTTAGTTCTAATGTTATATTTATTAGTATGACAGAAACTTTTTTTTCCAAAAAGGATATTTTTCAACTAAAAGTAAAGAGCTGCTACATCAAATCAAATATGTGCAGAAATAAACTCTAATAATTGTTCAAGCACAAATTTTCTGTTAACTTAGTTCTAATCTTATATTTGATAGTATGTCAGGAAATTTTTCGTTTCCACAAAGGAAACTTTTCAACTAAAAGTAAAGAGCTGCTGCATTAAATCAAAGATGAGCAGAAATAAAGTCCAATAATTGTTCAAGCACAAATTTTCTGTAAACTTAGTTCTAATGTTTTATTTATAAGTATGACAGAAACTTTTTTCCACAATGGATATTTTTCAACTAAAAGTGAAGAGCTGCTACATTAATAATTTATAGAATAAAGCCTTTGAATAATATTGGTCTGTGTTGGAGTATGCATAAAGTCAAAAGTAATGTTGGGAGGTGAAAAAGATGTATACTCCAAGTTGAAAAATGGATTTAGAAGGAATATTAAGAAAAGAACTTGTATTGAATTGATAAAATAAAGCCTTTGAATAATATTTATATGTGTTGGGGTATACATAAAATCGAAAGTAATGTTGAGAGGGGGAAAAGATGTGTACTCCAAGTTAAAAAAATGGATTAAGGAGGAATATAAGAAAAGAACTTGTGTCGAATTTATAAAATAAAGCCTTTGAATAATATTGGTCTGTGTTGAGGTATGCATAAAGTCGAAAAGTAATCTTGGGAGGGGAAAAAGATGTATACTCCAAGTTGAAAAATGGATTTAGGAGGAATATTAAGAAAAGAACATGTATTGAATTGATAAAATAAAGCCTTTGAACAATATTGGTCTGTGTTGGAGTATGCATAAAGTCAAAAGTGATGTTGGGAGGTGAAAAGGATGTATAATCCAAGTTGAAAAATAGATTTAGGAGGAATATTAAGAAAAGAACTTGTATTGAATTGATAAAATAAAGCTTTTGAATAATATTGATACGTGTTGGGGTATACATAAAGTCGAAAGTAATGTTGAGATTGGGAAAAGATGTGTACTCCAAGTTGAAAAAATGGATTTAGGAGGAATTTTAAGAAAAGAACATGTATTGAATTTATAAAATAAAGCCTTTGAATAATATTTGTTTGTATAGGGATATACATAAAGTCGAAAAGTAATGTTGGGTGGGGAAAAAGATGTGTACTCCAAGTTGAAAAAAAATGTATTTAGGAGGAATATTAAGAAAGGAACGTGTATTGAATTTATAAAATAAAGCTTTTGAATAATATTGGTCTGTGTTGGAGTATGCATAAAGTCAAAAGTAATGTTGTGAGGTGAAAAAGATGTATATTCCAAGTTGAAAATGGATTTAGGAGGAATATTAAGAAAAGAACTTGTATTGAATTGATAAAATAAAGCTTTTGAATAATATTGATATGTGTTGGGGTATACATAAAGTCGAAAGTAATGTTGAAATTGGGAAAAGATGTGTACTCCAAGTTGAAAAAATGGATTTAGGAGGAATATTAAGAAAAAAATATGTGTTGAATTTATAAAATAAAGGCTTTGAATAATATTGGTCTGTGTTGGAGTATGCATAAAGTCAAAAGTAATGTTGGGAGGTGAAAAAGATGTATACTCCAAGTTGAAAAATAGATTTAGGAGGAATATTAAGGAAAGAACTTGTATTGAATTGATAAAATAAAGCTTTTGAATAATATTGATATGTGTTGGGGTATACATAAAGTCGAAAGTAATGTTGAGATTGGGAAAAGATGTGTACTCCAAGTTGAAAAAATGGATTTAGGAGGAATATTAAGAAAAGAACATGTATTTAATTTATAAAATAAAGCCTTTGTATAATATTGGTTTGTGCAGGGATATACATAAAGTCGAAAAGTAATTTTGGGAGGGGAAAAAGATGTGTACTCCAAGTTGGAAAAAATGGATTTAGGAGGAATATTCAGAAAGGAACGTGTATTGAATTTATAAAATAAAGCCTTTGAATAATATTGGTCTGTGTTGGAGTATGCATAAAGTCAAAGAGTATGCATAAGAGTATGCAGTTGGGAGGTGAAAAAGATGTATACTCCAAGTTGAAAAATGGATTTAGGAGGAATATTAAGAAAAGAATATGTATTGAATTTATAAAATAAAGCCTTTGAATAATATTGGTTTGTATAGGGATATACATAAAGTCGAAAAGTAATGTTGGGTGGGGAAAAAGATGTGTACTCCAAGTTGAAAAAAAATGTATTTAGGAGGAATACTAAGAAAGGAACGTGTATTGAATTTATAAAATAAAGCTTTTGAATAATATTGGTCTGTGTTGGAGTATGCATAAAGTCAAAAGTAATGTTGGGAGGTGAAAAAGATGTATATTCCAAGTTGAAAAATAGATTTAGGAGGAATATTAAGAAAAGAACTTGTATTGAATTGATAAAATAAAGCTTTTGAATATTATTTATATGTGTTGGGGTATACATAAAGTCGAAAATAATGTTGAGATTGGGAAAAGATGTGTACTCCAAGTTGAAAAAATGGATTTAGGAGGAATATTAAGAAAAGAATATGTATTGAATTTATAAAATAAAGCCTTTGAATAATATTGGTCTGTGTTGGAGCATACATAAAGTCAAAAGTAATGTTGGGAGGTGAAAAAGATGTATACTCCAAGTTGAAAAATGGATTTAGGAGGAATATTAAGGAAAGAACTTGTATTGAATTGATAAAATAAAGCTTTTGAATAATATTGATATGTGTTGGGGTATACATAAAGTCGAAAGTAATGTTGAGATTGGGAAAAGATGTGTACTCCAAGTTGAAAAAATGGATTTAGGAGGAATATTAAGAAAAGAACATGTATTGAATTTATAAAATAAAGCCTTTGTATAATATTGGTTTGTGCAGGGATATACATAAAGTCGAAAAGTAATGTTGTGAGGGGAAAAAGATGTGTACTCCAAGTTGGAAAAAATGGATTTAGGAGGAATATTAAGAAGGGAACGTGTATTGAATTTATAAAATAAAGCCTTTGAATAATATTGGTCTGTGTTGGAGTATGCATAAAGTCAAAAGTAATGTTGGGAGGTGAAAAAGATGTACACTCCAAGTTGAAAAATGGATTTAGGAGGAATATTAAGAAAAGAACTTGTATTGAATTGATAAAATAAAGCTTTTGAATAATATTGATATGTGTTGGGGTATACATAAAGTCGAAAGTAATGTTGAGAGGGGGAAAAGATGTGTACTCCAAGTTGAAAAAAAGGATTTAGGAGGAATATTAAGAAAAGAACGTGTGTCGAATTTATAAAAAAAAGCCTTTGAATAATATTGGTCTGTGTTGAGGTATGCATAAAGTCGAAAAGTAATCTTGGGAGGGGAAAAAGGTGTATACACCAAGTTGAAAAATATATTTAGGAGGAATATTAAGAAAAGAACATGTATTAAATTGATAAAATAAAGCCTTTGAACAATATTTTCTCTCCCATTTTGTGTTGGGATAGACATAAACTCGAAAAGTTATGTTGAGAGGGGAAAAAGATGTGCACTCCAAGTTGAAAAAACGGTTTTAGGAGGAGTATTAAGAAAATAACATGTATTGAATTGATAAAATAAAGCTTTTGAATAATATTGATATGTGTTGGGGTATACATAAAGTCAAAAGTAATGTTGAGATTGGGAAAAGATGTGTACTCCAAGTTGAAAAAATGGATTTAGGAGGAATTTTAAGAAAAAAACATGTATTGAATTTATAAAATAAAGCCTTTGAATAAAATTGGTTTGTATAGGGATATACATAAAGTCGAAAAGTAATGTTGGGTGGGGAAAAAGATGTGTACTCCAAGTTGAAAAAAAATGGATTTAGGAGGAATATTAAGAAAAGAAAGTGTATTGAATTTATAAAATAAAGCCTCTGAATAATATTGGTTTGTATAGGGATATACATAAAGTCGAAAAGTAATGTTGGGTGGGGAAAAAGATGTGTACTCCAAGTTGAAAAAAATGGATTTAGGAGGAATATTAAGAAAAGAACATGTATTGAATTTATAAAATAAAGCCTTTGTATAATATTGGTTTGTGCAGGGATATACATAAAGTCGAAAAGTAATGTTGGGAGGGGAAAAAGATGTGTACTCCAAGTTGGAAAAAATGGATTTAGGAGGAATATTAAGAAAGGAACGTGTATTGAATTTATAAAATAAAGCCTTTGAATAATATTGGTCTGTGTTGGAGTATGCATAAAGTCAAAAGTAATGTTGGGAGGTGAAAAAGATGTATACTCCAAGTTGAAAAATGGATTTAGGAGGAATATTAAGAAAAGAACTTGTATTGAATTGATAAAATAAAGCTTTTGAATAATATTGATATGTGTTGGGGTATACATAAAGTCAAAAGTAATGTTGAGAGGGGGAAAAGATGTGTACTCCAAGTTGAAAAAATGGATTTAGGAGGAATATTAAGAAAAGAACGTGTGTCGAATTTATAAAATAAAGCCTTTGAATAATATTGGTCTGTGTTGAGGTATGCATAAAGTCGAAAAGTAATCTTGGGAGGGGAAAAAGATGTATACACCAAGTTGAAAAATAAATTTAGGAGGAATATTAAGAAAAGAACATGTATTGAATTGATAAAATAAAGCCTTTGAACAATATTTTCTCTCCCATTTTGTGTTGGGATAGACATAAACTCGAAAAGTTATGTTGAGAGGGGAAAAAGATGTGCACTGCAAGTTGAAAAAATGGTTTTAGGAGGAATATTAAGAAAATAACATGTATTTAATTGATAAAATAAAGCCTTTGAATAATATTGGTTCGTGTTGGGATATATAAAGTAATGTTGGAGTTCTCTGACAAGCTGAATCTGAAATTATAATTTTCATGGAGATTATTTGACCTTTTAGGGTTAATTTCCTAAATAAAGCCTTTGAATAATATTGGTTTGTATAGGGATATACATCAAGTCGAAAAGTAATTTTGGGTGGGGAAAAAGATATGTACTCCAAGTTGAAAAAAAATGGATTTAGGAGGAATATTAAGAAAGGAACGTGTATTGAATTTATAAAATAAAGCCTTTGAATAATATTTTTAATATTAATATTTTCAATATTTGAATAATATTATTAAAAGCTTTTGAATAATATTGGTCTGTGTCGGAGTATGCAAAAAGTCAAAAGTAATGTTGGGAGGTGAAAAAGATGTATACTCCAAGTTGAAAAATGGATTTAGGGGGAATATTAAGAAAGGAACGTGTATTGAATTTAT
The DNA here is from genome assembly GCA_029168905.1 of Artemia sp. Kazakhstan ARC1039. Lineage (NCBI taxonomy): Eukaryota > Metazoa > Arthropoda > Branchiopoda > Anostraca > Artemiidae > Artemia > Artemia sp. Kazakhstan ARC1039. The sequence continues at coordinate 7,901 of JAQQPU010003955.1, read as the reverse complement.
AAAATAAAGCCTTTGAATAATATTGGTCTGTGTTGGAGTATGCATAAAGTCAAAAGTAATGTTGGGAGGTGAAAAAGATGTATACTCCAAGTTGAAAAATGGATTTAGGAGGAATGTTAAGAAAAGAACTTGTATTGAATTGATAAAATA